>JAQFZW010001632.1:0-24582 GCA_034687055.1 Heteromurus nitidus
GTACATGTACTACTAGTGTAGTACAGGGTCTGAAAAGTAGTACTGTACTGCCGAAAGTAGTACGGATCGCCACCTAACTCATCTTCTGAATGGAAAATCCGCCAGAAATGTAGAAAATCTTCATTTTTGATCATACTGCCTATAGTACATAGTGCCTATATAGTAGAGTCTGGGACATATTTATCTTTGTTATAATTTAGTTTTCTATACAACTTGGATTTTTCCTTTCAGTTTCAACGTCCTTTCATCTGTCATCTACAACATACAATAGTAAAGTGAAGTCATTCACGATAACGATAAGAATGAGATGCAGACATATGTATTCTTATCGCTAGTGTGGTTGAATGCTCTTTGAAGATTTATGGGAAATGTACAGGCGACAGAGGATATTTTCTTGGATGGATGTTGGAAACATATTTATGTTTGCTTGCTGTTTCTCAGCTAATAAACGATGAAAGTGACACAGGTCAGTGTGTAAATAAATTGATGAATGAGGAGCAGATTGCTTGTTTTCCACTCGGAATGGAATTTGAAATAAGTTCATAAAAGTACATTTGTAAATGTACCTTTAACTATAATTATTAGCAGACTGAAATGCCGTGCTAAATGAAGGATTCACGTCACCACTACCACTCGCCAGCAAAATTGCTGTCATCATTATAATTTATTGGAAATTTCGTGGTGCAGCTCAACTGGATTAATACTGAACATGAAATATAATATTGACAAGAAATAACAAATCTGAATATACGCGTTCCCCTTTGCTTGTTGATGGTGAATGGAGGAAAAATCGTCCAGAGTCCAGATATAAGAACCGGTAGGCCAGCATACTTCATACACAAACAAAAAACAATATATAGAATCTTATAAGATCTCTCATGAGATGGCACAAATGACCTAGGCAAGGAATACCTTGACTCAGTTTCCTTTTCGCTTCGCTCCTTATCTTCTCTTCATTTTCAGCACTGGGCTACTGTGTATGTCCAGCGGCTTTGGCTCCAGAATTCCTTTGAGTTGCTCTAGCTTGCTCATTCCAGTCCGATGAATTACATTACATGCTTTGCTCTCTCTTCAAAAGCTCAACCTTAGTCCACATAATAATCTCTATACATATTCTTGGGTATAAGCTTATTGGAACAAGTATCCAGATGGGAAACACGATTATTGAAGTTTATTCTTTGCAAGCAACTTCTCGTTTCAACAATATGCTGCACCCTTGATTGTGATCTGATGAGCAAGCGTAGTTTCATTTTTTGATCGCTCACAGTTCAAGGCTGCGATTATGTATCCGACCTTTGTTTTTTCCTTTTGGCGAATCCGTGAAATGCCGGTATGAGGAGAGAGGCATTTTAACCTATTTATTTGAGTATTTATTGCGCATCCTTTCACATCGGCCGAGTTGAATAGAAATATATGTTATCGTGTCTGAAAGCGCGTCATGCCCCATCGCCTTGCAAGCTAGCCCAATGACGAATACATGTAATTATGAATTAAATTACACATCGAGATTTTCTTAATGTGCTGATAGCAGTTTTGTACTTGCCGAATAATGTCTTATTTCACATTTATCTTACTGAGGATTCGCATGTTAGAGGATAACGGATATCCATTTCATTGCAAAAGGTTCCTGAAATAAAATTGTTGCATAAATGTGCCATTTACCATTCCGATGGCCCATTACGAATTACACACGAGTGATTGGTTTGATGAGATATGGGGCGCCAGGCTGGATTCCTTGGACATCGGCCAGATTTCTTTGCAAATGATGGAAATACAAGAGTAATTTAATTAATGAAACACAATTTTTAAAGGAAAACCATATCTACATACATGTGTTTTGAAACATTTGAATACGCTTAGCCAAGCCAGTGGAATTATTATATCACATTGCTTACGCAAATTATTCACGTGAAACTGTTAGAGCGATCAATTGGTAAATAAGATGATAGTGGATAGTAAAGGGAGAATTGCGAGTGTCGATTTTTATGCTAATTCCCATAAACATTATCTAAATGGTTGGAATATCACCTTCTCACCTTTACATTAACCTTTCCAACTCCATAATTAACTTTATGCATTTCAGCTAATCAGTGTCTTCGCAAAGACGATTTTATTCCAGACTTCGTAACTTCGACTTTGGCATAAATAATATTCATATGATATTTAGCTCATTTTTATGTTTTGTAAATATAAACTCTGCCTCTTGTCCAAGTTCCGTACACATGTCCCAGATCCCAGAATTCTGCATTTATCATATTAATACGTAGATACCTACTGCCTCCAGACGTCTCCATTGCTTCCAGGACTTCCACTTCATGCGTCCATGACGGTTCATTTTCGATTGACAGAGGTCTGCGAAGTTCGTAAGTTCGCTCCATCCATAGTAACATTGTCCAGGGCTTCGACCCTCAGGGCTGCTAGAATGTGTTCCGAGAAATAATATGAATGAAAACGAAAGTAAAAGTTTCCGAACGCCAAATAGTTTTTTTTTTGTTTTTCGAAGGTTTGCCACTCGTCTTATTCCATCACTCATTTTCGAATTTAGCAAAATGTTAAAATCCGCAATTATACGTACAAAAGGGCGTTTCGAGCGTCTGTTCCAAACGATATTGGAGGAATTTTCAGTAGCTTGTGATCATTTTACTTTGTACGGTTGCCCATTGAGCTTGGCCGACATTTCATATCGAGCGATGAAAACAGCGACTTACGTCATATTGTTTTTAATTTTGGTTACTCTTCCCGTGATTATGTACAAGCGTGCATTCTCAGATCCTTACTTGTACCTCGGCCTCTCCATCGAATTCAGCTTAGGCTGGATTCTTTTCAACCTGTTGGTGTGGGTGGCTCACGCTCTCTGGCTGTCCATGTACATTGTGGGAAGGAAATTTGGTGGCTCGCATGCTTTTTTGGGATATATTGGTAATTATAGACATTTTTATTAACCACACTTGTAAATGTTACTAAAAGTGCGTTTGCTCATTGCTGCTTCCAAAAGAAACACGCTGGGGCAAGTGTATCGATAAGATTGCAGACGAGTTCATAACAACAAATAATATCCAATCTGTTCCTGAGTTTGTTGAGACCGCAGAGAAAACGGAGGAGACGGAGACAACCTTAATACCTGAAACAAAAGAATCTTGAATAAAAAATCTTTCAAGTTTTACACAATTTATCATGGACATGACATGGGCTACCCCGATTTTCTTGAATTAATAAAAAATATCGCCAAAGTTTACTCGTAAATGATACCCGCCTGATTTTCACAGTCACCAGTTTTGCTTTATTAAGAATTTATGCTTTCAAATCCAAGCATACAGCATATGTACATTTACATCACATCACATCTTTGTCGCAATTCAACCTTCCAGTCGAAATCGTGGACATTTATTTTATTTTTACGTATAAAACGTGTACAGTTCTTTAAATAATAAAGCACAACAATGATAATAATGATATGCGTACCCTGTTTAATTATTCATTTATCATTTTTGTTATTGGCAAAAGGCACAATATGTATAAACTATATTATTCTTTCGAGTAATTAATTTACGATGAACGTACATCATAAGTCATTAACATGCTCTATATTTTACTTTTTAGCTAAATATATCTGCCTGTATGTACACAAGATTACGTATATGTAATACATTAAATTATACGTATGTTTTTCACACATGTACATCCGCATTCCCACCGGAAGTTGAACCGTACGACAACGGTTTCGGGTCTGCTTCTACACCTTTCTTGCCTAGAAGGGGGGATATAGGTGTAGGTGTAGGTGGCAACAAAGGTTCATATTCAGAGTCAAATGTTTGATTTCGAGTGGCGATCGTGTGAATCAATGTAATGATGCCCTAAAGAAGAATTTAATAAAAAAATTATATATTTTCTGCACAAAGGAGCTATAAAAAGAATTATTGGAGAAGACGAGTAACATTTTATGCTCACCACAGTAGCAGACATAACTAAAACCAGATAAGTAGCATTCCTAAAGCCAACCGTGTCGAAGAGCACTCCGGCAGCGGATGGACCCACAAACGCACCAAGTGAAATCATTGACGTCCACAATCCTGAGGCAACTCCATACGTAGCCATATTGTTTGGCAACCCACTTTTCCTGTCATTAAAAAATATATATACGCACTTAGCAAATGGAGTTTGCTAAGTCAGCTTCCCTCGGAAATCTCAAACTTACAAAGAATCTTTGAGCCCGACAACGAAACCAGAAACGAGGCAGCAGCCAAAACCCAGGCCTTGAATTGCAAGGCCAAGAATTGTGACCCACAGGACACTAAAATGATTCAAAATTTAAATGCAGAAAAAAATCCAGTTTCCGCTTGCCATGCTAATAATAACATTTCTTATAAATTATTGAGTGATTAAATTACTGGAGACGTACCTATCCAGCGGGATGAAGGCGGCAGGTCCAATGAACAAGAATCCGACAAAGATTAGTGCATTCCCAAGAATGGTGATGTACACCGGTCTTTTCATATTGTCACAAACGTAGCCCCAGATGGGAGCCGTCAGCGCATACACTCCGCCGCTGATAACGAACACTAGTCCAGTTTGAAGGGGAGTGAGTCCAAACTTTGAAAGGAAAACACTGGAACTTTATTCAACTCAGCCCTTTCATATTTGCATTGTTTAAAAAGAAGGGCACATACGCTTCTGATATGAGGCTCAAGGGTAGCACTTATAAATCCTAAGCTCAGCGCTGTTGACGCTATGCTCGCAGCAGCCAGAGCCACCGATGGGATTTTCAATATAGTCCAGACGCCATATCCTGCTTGCTCCGTCCCATCAACGTTCATCACCTTGTCGATCTTGGGCATCACGAACGAACTCAAGAAAGCGACAAAAAGCAGGGTCGATCCGACAACGAAGAAGGGCAATTGGAAACCCCCGAGCTAAAAAATAAAACAATATTTTTAGATTTATTTATGGAAAGAATCGTCATGTCCTACGCTATTATACGACAATGACATTTTACATCGAAAAGGGCTCCTCCCAAAGTCGGTCCAACGATGAATCCTAGTCCGAAAAATGTCTCCAAAGAAGCCTGCAAAGTAATTGAATCGTAAATATTTTTAACAATGTAAAGTCTAATGTTTATAATGCCATTCTGATAATAAGATTGAATTGAAGTACAAATGTTGTCGCAACAGAGTCAGGGAACTCGCAGGCAATGATTGTAAATGTGGCAGTGAAAAATCCCCCACATCCTAAAGCCTCAAAGATTCGACAAATGAAGCACAGCGTGATGAACCAAGCGTGGTCATTGATTCTATCCAGTAACCTGTTGAAATCAATGAAACTCTTCAGAAAATATTTTTCAATAAGAATTTCAACGCATTTTTTGTAAATAACCCTTACCCGAAGCAAATTACGGAGACTGAAGTAAGGAGAATGCAAACTGAGAAAACTCTTTTAGGACCAAGTTTGTTCATCTGAAATTCATATTTAAAAAAAGTTATGTGCGATCAACGCAAGAAACGCTTTTGTATGAAAATTTTATGACGAAAAATGTAAAATCACATACGTATTTCCCGTAAATTGGTGAAGTGAGGAAAATTACAAACTCAAATATTCCAAAGACGAAACCATATTCCGTGGGCGTTGCACCTTTTTTCTCAGCCTGTGAGATTTTCAAAATGGTTGTTACACGAATTGCATATTTTTGAAAACTTGAAATTCATGATTTAATGTTTTTTAAGTTACTTCAGCAGGATAAAATGGAGCTTGGAGAGATATTGTAACGGATGAGAGTAAATCTATAGTTCCGAACAGGACGAGTAGAATCCATTGCCGTTTCGTGAACCCTCTGGCAGCCGATTGCACCTCGGCAATGGAACTAGTCCTTCTTGACCTTCTAGCATCATCCGCTTCCTCATCCAAGGAGCTTACTCTTCCAAATCCAGGCTTTCCAACAGGCGCGTATCCAAAGCCCGCAGGTGACACACTTCCAGCCCTCCCTTGTGATGAAGGTCTCACAGGTTCCTCAGCGTGATAGGGTGTTGATGTTCCACACCCGCTTGCTGAAGGATCAATCTCAACAGTTAGTGGGGCACTCGTTGCCCTTTCAGGGTTCGACGGAGGGGTCACCACCAAAGTCTTCCCAGTTTGTCGTGGCTGTGCTTTCCCCAATGCCTCTCCCACTTTAGATGCTGTCGACTCTGGCCACTTCTTTTGCGGAGAAGGTATTATTGGAGGTGGTAGAATAGGCTCGTCTGGATCTGGAGTACTTAATTCTTCCTCCTCAGAATCTTCGTCTTCTGTGAGCTCTGCTTCCATTTCAGCCTTGCCTGTGTTCCGAATAGTTCTGTGTGGCAAAGTTCCGATGATATCTGTATTTTCCTCAGGTTCCTTCACGTCTCCTTCCGACTTTGTAATTTCCTCGACTGTGACAGGCTCACTTGCCTTTTCCATTGTTGCTGTCGGTTTAGTTTCAGGCGCAGGTGAAAACTTTGAGGGCGAAGGGACCTCTGTCACTTGAGTACCTTCAGAGGGTTCTGAGACAGGCTCAGGATTTGTTGGTGTTGCTGACATTATTATATCGGCTGTTTGTTCATCTCCGCTTCGACTTGATGAAGATGTGCCCGAGGAAGAAGTTACACTGGGAGACTGTAGAGCTGATGTCATCGACATCCCAGTTGCTGAAGTTCTTGGAGAAGTGGAGTCTATTTACAGAGAAATTGTGACTATACAAGTGTGTAAACCATATAAAAGCTGATGTATCCTTCTGCTGGAGTTTGGAACGCTGAAAACAATGCCTATCTCATATCATGCTTTTTGTCACATGATTTAATGGTTTCATTAATAATTTCTCTGAAGAATGTGACGCAGACTATAAAAAGAACGTGACTCTGTCCCTCTTAAATCCTACGAAAGTCTAGAATTAAACCTTGTTGGTGCATTGAAGCATTCATAGAGGCATAGAGGCTCAAATATATTTACAGGAAAATGAAACAGGCAATCAAATCAATGTAACATGCATAATCGGGGATTACAGACTCGCATTAGGATATAAAGTCTTGAGGAAATTCAGCCGAGTACACGGGCTTAAGAATCGTGTGTGCCAGGCCAGCAGATTCCACATAAAGCTTCTGAGTTAAGTGTTTTTAATATATAAAAATGGTGTACCTAAATCTTGTGTTAAGGCTATTATGTATAACTGTCGTATCTATTCTACCTTGAGCATGTCCTCTTCCTCTGGAAGATCCTCTGGATTTCCGACCACGTGGGGTTTTTCCGCCACCTCCACTAGTCCCTCTATCCATGCCTTTAATTGTTGGATTCAAATATATTTTAAAATCACTTTCCAAGACACAGTTCCGTACTCTATTCTCGAGTACTCAAATAAAGCTCAGCGAACTATTTTCCATACACGAGATCAATGAAAACTAGTTTTCTTGAACTTGAATGAATACGAAAAGAATGCAAAGTCAAAGTCAACAAGTACTACCATTGCATATTCAAGCATATTGCATTGTAAAAATATAGGCATGTGTAACACGATATCAACAATTGGTGCAAACAACTCCCATCCATACAATATGTGTTATGTCATGTGCTCTCATAATAACAAGTTGAGCATAAAAAATAAATAAAAGTCACTCCAGGCTTCGCTTCGCATCGGTTACCTCGGATTAAATATATTGTATCAAGTTTTTTATATAATGCATGTTTGTACATAGGTTCCGTTGTCAGTTTAGTTGGACATAGTTCTAGTTTAGGATAACAAGCGCAATAGAAAATCTATGCTGCTTCTTACTTGACATTTTCAACAAATTCGATGTGTTGCGATGTTTCTGCCTTTGCATGTGTGTAGAAAAGGAAGCTCAGGCTGTGACTGTGAACATTATGCAACAGACTGTACGAGGCGAAAGGGTATTGTGTTCAGCAGACGCGAATTATATAAAACAGACACAAAGTTGTCTGACAGGTTGACTTCGAGAAACCTGTGTGCACATTACTTTTCTCTTTAGAATATATTCTAGGATGTGAATGACAACTTTGGTGCACAAGAAGAAGTTTTCACATGGTGTCCCTCAATGCATGAACAACGGAGAAGCTTTATAAATGCCAAAGCGTATTATCGCAAGTTGTGTATTCCAACTGAGCTCATAATACATTTCTTCTTTGTGTATTCGCTTCACTGGAAGCTTTCTGAAAACATTACAACTTACGACAAACTAAGCTTTCTTAGAGAGTACGGTTCGCAGAGAACTTATTGGATCGCATGGATTACCTAATTGCAGAAGAACAAATGACTAATTGGTCTTTGCGGCAGCATATCTCAGGATCACAAATTAGCATGCAAATTTCCATCATTATGAGTTCCTGGAATGTCTTAAACAAGCATAATTTTTGCAAAAAATATGAAGCTTTTTAATGCTTGGTATTTCCCCATTGATTACTTTGTGCTCATGATGTCATGTATATTTTGCCAACAAAAGTCATTGATCTATTATTCTTCCTTTGTAATTGGTCGCCTATTAAAGCTGATATTTTATGTATGCTAGTCTGCTTCTTATTTAACGTCATTTTAAATGAAGAATGTTTCCTGATGCAAAGCGTACTTGCAGAAGGAGAGATTCAGTAAGTATGTGTCTTAGCCAATATCAATTTTGGAAAGATGCTCCCTAAAATTTTGTATTTCGTGTCTCTAATTACCATTTCAACCTGGACTACATTTACAAGGGGGAGTTGTACTTGCGACTCCAACGATAACTCCAGAGCACCTCCTGAGCGTAACGAGGACTTCAATTTTGAAGTCCTCCAGAAAGGGAGAACCCGTCGAATGATTTGGTTGGACAAGAAGAGGAGACTAACCTTGCCCCCGGACACTTCAATAAGTGTCACACCAATCCTCGCCTTTCCCATGTTTAAGCAATCCTCAACGTGGGTCAGCTTCGAGAACATTCAAATCCAATGGACATTTTTTAGTAAGCATTTCAATGTCCTCTCCATTCAAATAACTAGGAACTGGACAATTTCTTGCTTACAAATCCACATATATTATTACTGTTACAGTTCTTTTCCAGGGTCTCGGCTGGACTTCAGATGAAAACGCGTGGCCTCTAGACATTTCCTTCCTGTTTCCAAACATGTCCACGCCTGAAACTACTCCTCGAAGGAGGACTGACAATAATTGCTATAAAAGTTACGGGAGTAATGCTAAACCTAATTGTGGACGCAAAATCCCAATTATGGCACTGCCAACGTCGACCCCAGGAGGGGAACGGGCCACACTAATCCCTCTTATCGAAAAGTTTATCAACTCGGTTGGAATCAATGGGAGGGCGTGTCTCCAAAGGGCGGTGTGTGAAGTTCATGAAATTCCACTGAAGAATGGATTTGGGCTTTTAGGAGAATTTCTTACTTTATTATTCAGGTAACAATAAATATGGATTATGTCAGCACTCAATCTGTTGGTCGAAGTAGCAAATTGTTTTTCTAATAAAAATAGTATCAGCGAGTCCAGTTATGCAAGATCTCATCTACCCGGGTACTTGAGTGCAGAAAAGGCGGGCAAATATGGGGACTGTAGCCATTTCAACAGGAAGTGTCCATATTCGATATTCACCGGAAAGTAACTTTTTTTGAAGCCTTCGTGTGACAGCAATTCAGTACTTGGTAATGGCAATAAAATGGAACCAGTGACCTCACGGGCATGTATAAAACAAAGTAGCTACTCACTATCTCTTCTTATACCACCACCATCGAATTTTTCGAAGAAAAGTGAAAGTTTATATAACCTGATGTAGTTGTACTCCCTCAGTTTATTTCAAGCCAAAAAAATTTGAGAAAAAAGTCTCCTTCTATTGGATGTCCTTCCGCCAATGTATCTACGAATATATCATCATTATAATTTTAGGAATCTTATCCACTAATGTACTTGCATCTACATCTATCATCTTCTTATTCAAAATTGTTCACCATTATTTACCTAAAGCGATGAAAATGCGAAGTAAACTTGCAGTATGCAGTCCCACAAGGCAAGGCGAGACCTTACAATTTTTGTCTGAATCAATCAGAAATACTTGCATGTCCACAAGGTGTTTATATATGTACATGTACATATCTGCATCTTCACCAACATTGCGTTTGGCATATACACAGTACCTCAACAGGAATAAAAACCATAAAGGGATGCAAGTTGTAATCGATCTAATGTCAAGTTCACGATCTCCTCCAACTGCATAAAGTGACAAGTCAAAGGGCTGATTATGAGCACGTCATTTCCTGTCTTCAAACTTCAAAGCACAGTCAAGCGACTTTTAATTTAACTAGCAATTCATTAAAGTGCATCATCACATCAGATACATATCCACATATACGTATTCCACTCCCAAAGCATTTTCGTCGAAACGAGAAGAGAACCGGTATCCCACAACGAAGAATCTTCCACTTTTCTCTCAAGCGTCTTGAATTTATATCATGCTGACAGAGACAAAGGCTTTGATGCCTTGAATACAATACACCTATACGAAAATCGTTTATTGCAACACATTTTTTGCACCGCATCGTTTTTTTTGAAATTCAAGACATAAATGCACTAGTGAAACGCATATCTCTCGCTCTTCCCTTTGACAATTCATTTTGATGAATACTTCCTTTTTTACTTCTGTTACGAGAATTATGAAGAATTGCATACGCACAGTATGAATGATTATGTAGTTTACCTTACTAATTGCATGCCTGCTGATTATTATGACAGAACTATAGACTATAATCAATATTATCGATATATGCGTATCGGGAAGAGTTTTTCCTTGTGTCAAATTCCTTTAAGCGTATGTGCATATATCGTACATGTAAGAAGTTAACTTTTCTTGAACAATTTGAGAATAATGCGACTCGCTCTTGAATTGTATATGTACCTGATGATTGCATCAAAAGTTGATAAAGATAACTAGGTAAGAATTAAACGAAAAGTCAACTTTTGAATTCGCAGGGAAGAGAATGAAAAAAATTGTATGCAAGGTCATATACCTTATCAATTTATGTTAAGCTTTTGTTGCTGACAATATACTGACATTCACTGGCGAGATTGAGATGCTTTCCTTTTCATTACGAAGTACAAACTTTTCCTTTTATGATGTAATCGTGAATCGCGACAATAGCAATACTCGCTAACATTTTCACTCTGAATTAATTTTATATAAGTATTTGATGTACGGCTTGCTTTGTCCATCAGAAACGAACCTTTCGTTGATTGGAAAGGTATCTTGAAGCAATCAGTAGTTTTGGACGTGTGGAGTGGAGTAGATCACTATTTCATGTGCCATAGACCAATTTGACTATAATTGACTTATAATACTTAAGACTTGGAAAATAGTTAATATTTTTAAAATGAGAGAATCTATTCTACTCTCATCCAGGATGAATGGGTGCGTGAAACTCCTTGTGGCTTTCGCTTTCACAATATTCTCAGTCAGCTCCAGAAATGTGGGCGAGGAGAGGTTGGAGGAGTTGTCTCAGAATCAAACTCAGACCTTGATATCAAACCTGAACACCGCAGGGGAGCTGATGAAAAGGGCGGGTGAGTTTGGGAGCAGGGTTCTCTGGATGAAGAAGAGGAAGTTTGTGTTTCCGGCGGGGACGGTGTTGACTATCGCCCCAAAGATTACAGTTCCTGCCTTTAGACAGAAGCCTTTCAACGGAGGGCTCAATTCGGATATCCAGGCGTCTTGGTACTTGTACAGTAAGTATATAAATATTGTCAATTCTAATATTTTTTTCATATGCCACATTTACTAAATGTCCGTGAAATTTATGCTTTAGTGTACCTTGACAAGATGGGCTACACTGATGACATGCACCCATTCCCCTTCGATTTTCCACCCTTCTATCCTTTCGGCGGTCTTATGAGACCAATCGTTACCAAAGATGGAGGGGATAAAAAGAAGGAGAAGCCGATGGGGGATAAGAAACCTGGCAATCCTATGAACATGCACATGAACCCGTACATGAACATGAAGCCGCCAGAAGGGTACGAAGAGGAAGAGTACAAAAGCGGTAATACTAAGGGGACCACAGTCTACACCTACTTCCCCATTGGTAAGCGGGGCGGAAGTGAGCCCAGCGAGCGTAGGAGTAATAATAAGCCGAAGACGAAGAGACAGCCTCGCTCCATCATGGAGCTTCCACCTCCAGACAAGTTGCATGGAGGAGAGAGAGCTTCCCTCCTTCCAAGAATTGAGAACATGATGGGAAGCTTGGGATTTGAGGGAAAGGGCTGCATGCTGAGAATGATTTGTGAAATTCATGAGTACCCCTTGCAAAATGGGTACGGGCTGTTGGGAGAGATGATTTCCTTAGTCTTCAGGTAACTTGCATAGAGAATATGTAACAAAAATGCATTTATTTTTGCTGGCATTTCTTTAAAACGAAGTCCTGTCCTTGTTTTCTTCTTCAGTGTTAGCGAATCTCCTTACGCTGAGAGCCACATGCCGGAATATCTTAAAGCTGAAGACGCTGGACGAGCTGGGGATTGCTCCTCGTATGCGAAACAATGTGCCAAGTCCATTTTCAAGTGGGAAATGGAAAAGCAACGACATGACGAGGTGGAAACTAACCAAGTACCTGTGTCCCTTAGATCTAAATACGCTGATTATGATGAACTTTGAGGGTTGTTTTATAACTTATTTAGAATATATTTATGTGCCAAGAATTTATTTATTTTTATACGAAACTCAGAAAGAAACTGATTGGATTTCAGATTTTCTCATATAGTAAGTACACATGTATGCATTTTAACTGACAATTAAATGAGTTTGCTTTTTTTTAAAAAGTAAAATATCTGAGTAATTTTTTATTTCACGTTTAATCAAGCACACTTTTCCTAATTAATTTGTGTATATTTCAGTACAGATCTGGCAACTATTTACAAAAAAAACTTTCAGAAGCACATAAAATTTTCTCAAGTCTCAAAAAGGCTTGATTTGCAAGCCTTTCTCGTTCTCATGCTCAATTTCGCTAGTCACAAAGTTTGGCAAACTTCCTCGAAAAGTTTCGGGCTTACCTAAATAAAATCAAAGCATAAATTTTGCTCAAAATACTCACACAATTTATACCTTATTAATTATTAGATATCAAATTGGTTAAAAATAATATGCAACCTCTTCCATAACTTTCCACGCGACAGATTTCACAATGACTTCCGAGTTTTCTCCACAAAATCCGAGTGCTGATTTTTTCAGTAAGTCACAGCCGAAGGTGTCCGCTATCAGCAAGAGTGCTGCGACATTTCGCGGAGTGATTGAGTCAATTAAAGCCTTCTCGCAGATGTTCTGTATATTATGTATTTTTTAACAATTATGTCACATATTTTTGATGGGTTAATTCATTCATTCAGTAAGAAATTACTTTGAGTCCTGGCATCTCGAGTTGAACTGCAAATTTCACCAAATTCTGAGGAGAGTCGAGTGGGTCAACGCGGTCTGTGTAGATGTACTGTAGGAGGGAAGTCAAAAGCGGCGTATTCATGTCCAGTTTAATATGTCCTTCGCCATCAATCAGCTTTCCCAAAACAGGGGAACGACACATGAGAATAGTCTTGTGAGCGGGGACAAGGTTTCCGTCTGACGCGCGAATCGTTACGTCACAATTCTCTCCCAACCTCAATTTTGTCCAGAGGTCGAGGGCCAGCGAGTGCTGCTCAATTTGTTCTCGTACCTGTTACACAGCAGTACACACATACGATTTAAAGATTAAAAATGTTTGTCACATGCTATTTTTATTATGACGCAGCTGTGCTGGAGCCTTCACATACCAACATGATTTTGCAAAAGATCTCGATACTTTTCCCAGACAAGTGTCTGTCCAAAATGATTATGTCTCTGGCTCCAATGCTCTGTAGCGCTTTTGTTTTCTCGTTCCCCACTGAAACTGTCTGACTTCCGACGGGACACACCTCGTATTGCTTCACGGCAGGATTCCAAATCCCAAATTGATAGCGAACCTGCCAAAGTTCATTACAAATTCTTGAATGTTTCCTATTTTAATCATGGTTTGCCATCTCTTAAATGTGGGGAAGCGTTGGTTATACGATACGTACCTGTAACTGTTCCGCATAGTCGACTAGCACCGGAACCGGTGACGTGATTATAGCAGACACCAAATTCAGACATATTACAACAGGGTTTGTCAACCGAAGCCCATTCTCGTCCATCCAGTAGCGTAGAGCCAACGACCATTTTGATTGGAGTCCATTTACATTTACCTACTCAAATTGAAAGAGATCATAAATGAGAACTTGAAGAATATTAATTAAATGCATTATAGTACAATTTAAGTAAAAACTTTGTAAATTTTTACTTCAAATATTGTGCTATCGACATCAATTTCTTTTTCATCTACCCCCTTTAAATAATCTTCAATGAACCAATTGTACTTGAAGCCCACATCACACAGATTCCGGGCGAGCACTTCCACTCCGTCGTTGCAAGCTGTCGGATCTCGCTGTTGCTGTTGAGCTTGCTGATTCTGGTTCTGATTCTGAGTCTGACTCATTCTTGCGATGCAGAAATAGCTTTAACCCTTTAACTTACAAGCACAAGTGACCGCATGTACACTTAATATTTCCTTAAATCAGATTTTTAGTGTCAGAATTTTTGAACCTTTTTCCAGTTCACAAAACAACGAAAGGACTCTACTTTATTACTTAGTGTTGTTTTGCTCACGTTCGCTGTCACTCTACGCGCATATATTTTCCGAGAGCACGCATTAGTGAAGTAAAAAACGTGATAATTGATAATGAGTAGTTGGCGAGTTCGGTTCAGCTCGATAAGGGTTTTTTGTATGTATCCAATCCAGGAACTGGTCAAAATTGTGTTAGCTTCGGCAATAAATTATAAGAATGTGAGAACGAGAACGCAGATGCTTTGTTGACCTCCGAAAGTGAAATGAGAGAAAATAACTTCAATGTATTTTGAAAAGAATTTTCAACATAACACCGTGTTGACGTTTTAACTATGTATGCATGTTGTGAAATATGTGCGTGATTTGATTGCAATATGTTACAAATATATTTTCTATGAATTCCATGAATTGGAGCATGTGCATAGGTAAATGTTTTAGTGGATACTTATTCCACGTTTATTTTTTTACTCGTTAGCGCAGATTGGAACATCATCATCAGCATCATCCAGTGAGAAAGAAGCAATCACATGCATGACTTAAAAACTGACTTTATGAGTTGAATTGAATGTGTTATCGATGTCATGCATTCATTCTTAATAACTCATATAAAATTAATGTAGTTAGCAACCCGTACTAAGTAGCTTCTGCTATATCATGTCACCCTTGAAATTGAGAGGTTGGTTCCTCTCACATAAATTCACTCTTTTTTCTGAAGTTTTCAGCACTTTGGACGAACGCAAGATATGACGTGACGGGATGACGAGTGTGTTTACTTATTAACTTGGAAAATTGGTTTATCTCTATAAATAAGCACTTGTTTTGTATTCATAAATCTCGTGTTTTCATATTTTTGTAATCCGAGTGAGTGCTTGCTGCATATCCTCCTCATCCATCTGAACTGATTAGGTATTAAAAAAGAGTTATTATATGTGCACCTTAGCCACGATTGTGATTAATATTGTGAATACTTACGATTAGTGTGTGGTTCCTTGTTAAATGTGATGAGTTTGTGGTGACCTCGTCCCATCATCACAATGATAAGCTTTGGCAGGCTTACGATTTATATTCCTCTACAGTCTCTCAGATAAACATGTTTCATATGTCATATAATGCACATCATGTCTGCTGTAAATGTAACCTGCATATAAATATGAAACTACAAACTTGTATATCACACCTCTGCCTCAAGTGTGGAACAACTCAAAGGGAATTTTTGAAAAATACTTGAATTTCACAATGGAAAATTCCAAAAAATATAGGTATCCAAAACACATGTTGCATGCGTGGGAAGAGTTGTTTGGACCGATACTTTTCATCTCGCAAATTCCGTGTCCCATGAATTTATTCCGACTAGGATTATTAATCCCACCAAGTTCCAGAAGTAGAAGTGAGCACAATTAAATTGTGTTTTTTGCATATTTAAAAATAATCAGCTTGTCCTACAACCAATATCTAATCATTCAAATCAAGCACGACTTTTGTACACTGTCTGCATTTTTTAAAATCAAGACACTTAAAACCGGTACGACTGCAACTGCAAGGAGGAATCTACTTCTTTTTCCCTTAACTCATTTTCACGTATTCATTACAAATGAAAAATTGCATTATGGCAGGGAGGGTATATGTTAATGCGCGTAGTGCAATATTTGCCAATGCCAATATACTCTAGTTCTTTTAAGGCATTTACTCATGAGCTCACGCTTTATGTAATTGAAACGCTGGTTTAGTGGTTGGTGGGTCAGTCGATTAATATTCAAGACGCAATAAAGTAATAAAGGGAGTGACTTGTGCAACTCTTCAAATTCAAGGGTTAAGTACACTGGCAGATTTTTTAAGAGCAGATTTAAAGAGCAAAAGTGTCCCAGATCTCAGTCGCAAAACATGAAACAAGTTTTTTCTTCAAAACTACTCAATTTCGATACATGGCTTCCGCTTCAATTAAGCACAAATACAGTCTTGTTGCATTAATATAATGTTTGGTTGCAATTTTAAGTTAGGTTTTTTGTCTTATGTTGAAAGATTGGACTCTTTCTTTCTTTTGATGTGAATTTGGTCATTTGGTTGCCAGTCTAACTCTTAATACCGACTTACAAAGATCTTCTCAGAAGCAAATTCTCAGGTTCGACTGACCTGAAATAGCAAATTGCAAATGTGCACAAGTATATGGCAGGGGTGTAATGAGAATGGAGAATTGTAAGACTCCAAGTTTACACTATAACAAGTTAACACTTTATTTTCATAAATCTTTTTCATAAATATATTATTCATAAATTAGTTGCACAATGGAAAAAGTCGGTTGGTTTCGGCACATCAGTCTAGTCAGTGTGTATATTTTGTGCGCAATAATCACCGCAAATCCGTTCTATTTCGATGGGAGCATTGTGGACGCGTTCTCCCTTAATTCGACAAATCCAAATTCAAGCGATTTCAACAACAACACAATACATGTCAGGGAGAAACGAGCTGACAGTTTTTCCAGTAGACTCTTATGGGTGCACAAGAGACAGTTCGTGTTCCCTACGGGGACCATCTTTGCCCTCACTCCGGAGATAAATGTGCCAGCATTTAGACAAAAGCCTTTCAAGGGTGGTCTCATGTCAAACTTGCAAATATCTTGGATATTTTATCGTAAGTGTCTTTTATGCACAAGAAAATGGAAACTATATTAGGCATTCGCTAAAATGTATTGCATACAATATTTGTAATTTTTTAGTGGAACTGGACAAAATGGGGATGACCTATGATTTGCATCCATTCCCCTTTGACCGACCGCCATTCTTTCCATTTAGTTCTTTGATAAGGCCGATCGAGCCGAAAGGAGGTTTTCCGAAACAGAAGGAGACCTCCTCCACTCCCCAACCAGAGACGAATTCACAGGGCAGTTCTGCATTTGATGAGTATGGAACGAAAAATTTGGGGATGGGATTGAATAATATAAGGGTGGGAGGTGGAGACAATTTGGGAGTTGTGGTGAGCCATATGATGAACGAAGTAGATAGTTTGGGAATGGGAGGATCGGGCTCTAATATGAATCCTGGAGTAAACAATATGGGGGCAGGTGGAAGCACTCCCGGAATGGGAATGGGAGTGAAGAATGTGGGCGCAGTGAACAATAATTACGGAATGGGCATGAACCCACAGTCAATAAAGCTTCCTTCTTTAACATCCTACGGAAATGGAAATACAGATAAATACAAAGGATGGAGTGACACGAAAACGACCTACTTTCCAGTTCTAGTCAAGCGAGTTGGAACTGGAAGTCCACCTCCTGACCAATCAAATGCAAGACGACTCAAAAGAAGACCAAGGTCAATTATGGAACTTCCGCCTGAAGACAAGCTCCCGGGTGGGGAGAGGGCTTCTCTTCTTCCCAGAATTGAGAACTTTATGGAAAGCTTAGGATTTGAAGGGAGGGGATGCATGCTCAGACTTATTTGCGAAATTCATGAATATCCTTTGCGGGATGGATATGGTTTGATTGGAGAAATGATTTCCCTATTTTTCAGGTATGCTCACAAACAAACTTTCGAATACAATTAAGTAGTTAACTGGCCACGTTGATTTAAGGTCGGTTTTATTTTTATGGATTTTTCGTCTTCCTTTTGCAGTATTAGCGAATCTCCTTACGCAGATAGCCACATGCCAGAATACCTGAAGGCAGAGCGTTCCGGGAAAGCTAGAAATTGTGAGCAGTACAAGAAAATATGCTCAAAGTCCATTTTTCAATGGAAAGTTGAAAAGAAGAAGTGTGGCGACCAGGATGAAAAGGACGACGCCATTCCAGTGTCGCCTTTCAAGTCGAAAAAAACTACTTTCAATGATCTCTGAAACTTTACATTAAATACTAATAAATATTAAATAGTAATAATTTTTATACAAACTGTTGAATTTGTATTTTTGCTCATTGCTTATTAATTAGCTCAACTATGATAACATTGATGACAACCAAAACATGGGGATCCGGTGACCTGTTGACCTAATTATTGTAAGGAAAGTAATTTTATTTTTATGACCGGCATGAATATCACACACTGTAAACACTTCTGTATGGATCGGTTTACGAAAATGCTGCGAATTCAATAGAAACGGGTTACCTCATCCATAAAAATGGAGAAATTCACACAAAAATACAAAGGCAGTGATTTATATTTTGAACCCACTCAGAAAAATAGATTTTCGGGCGGCTATTTAGCGACGACAGTGTTGAACATTTTTATGTCTTTACATTTCCAAGCTTCCCAACTTCCTGTTTCATTCACTCAGCAGGCCAGGTCAGGCTGCACCATCAAGCCATTAGCTAATGACGCGTGAATCCCTCTTTGTAGCCATTTATTAAAAAAGATATTTCAGCCAGCTTCGTGTGCACTGTGTAGTTGGCGTTTGTGTATTGTATTGTCATCTCGCATGCTACAAACTAGTGGCGAGCTCGGTCCGAAACAAATTCCAGGAAACGAATTACTCCCACTCTACCAAATCCCATCCTCTAAATTTCCAGCGATGAAACTGGACAGCGCGTCATCCTATTACTCATTTGCTCTTATTCTTGCTCAATGCAATATCTTCCTCTCGTGTTCCTTGACTCAATGTGAAAAGAGTTGGTTTTCACAATGCCCAGTGTGTTTGTTCCACCCACCAATTCACATAATTCATTCTAACTGACCCGAGAAACAGTATTTTCAAATTATTGTGCTGAAGGAATACGATGCACATGTAACCCGCATCTTATATAAGCACACGTCTAAAATTATCATATTTTTAACTTTAACTAATTAGCACCGAGTGCAGTGTGGGTTGTGGTTGAACTGAAATGGTAAAATAGGGTGACTTTTTTTGAAAGCACAAGCCCAGAAGCTCATGTTAATTTCAGTATACTAGCTCCTTTCCGGAAAAACGTCAAAGGCGAAGTCGAAACAGATTCATGGAAGGAAGGGTACGCTCTCTCTCATTCTCAGAATGAGTCTGTGATTGTGAGCCATTCTATTCTCAGCAAATATAGATTTCGTACTAGAATAGGACAGTGGAAAAATGGGTTGTCAAAACAAGGCATACGTATGGATTCTATTTTTCGCCATAGCATATAGCTTTATTCCATTAGGTTATACCTACGCATGAATGCACGCATTGAGCAAAGTCGTCGAGAAGTTATGAATCAACATGGAAAAAGGCCAAAAAAGAAGGAAAGGAGAAGGGAAGGGAAAATCATTTTCATCTCAGTTCGGATTTTCTGGTAAACAACATAAATTAAATGGTTTTTTGTTATTAGAATAGTACAAGCATGTCTTCCAGTTGGATGTAGGTGGCAAATAGAGTTAAAGCATTAAAGCTCATCCTGTTCCGTGTCATTCCTTAACTCCTTCCCATTTTCGGAGAAGGACATCGTTTTATTCTGCTGATTCCATTACTCCCCACGAATATTTTGCATATTATATATGCCTTTGCTTTGAAACAAGTCGTTATTTGGTTGTTGTGGGCGGATATGGGTTAAGTGAATGTTTGCGGATGCGTTTTAGTTTTTTTAGCCCTGAAGAAAAGAGAAACCTGTACCTTTCACTTTTGGCTTCGAAATAAAGTTAATGCATGTACTCGCATTTTTTTGATGAAATAATGATGATGAAGATGGTAGCGGATCGTAATGTGGGTTTAAACGATGAGTCGAGGGAGAAAAGTGAGGCACAACAGGAAACATGAGATTATGAAACTTGAGGAAAAGGATCGAAAAGCTCAAAAGGGGGAAAGTAGAGGTATACAATCACCTTGACTCGCAGAGGAAGAAACTTAACACTTGCCGTTTCCATACACTGACTGAGAGAAGAGCAAAAGTATGTAAAAAGTTTTCACTAGACAATCTTGTATATATACCATCAACGAAAGGATCTAGACATAATACGATTATTATGGTTATGTATGTTGTGTGTAACTTGTACTTTCCGGCTTCGACTAAGCCAAACATTTATACTGCCCAAGTGAGGTAATAAGGGAGAGAGAGAGGCTTTCACCCAAAAGTGATTCACAACCACAATAGATTCCCCAATGCAAAAGTGAACGAAAGCGGAGTGCTTGTGTTGGCCTGGCACACACACACAGCTCGTATTATACTACACATCTAAAAATGCCTCTTGTTTGCACCAAGCAGAAAACATAAAGCACAAACAAGAGAAAAGGGAACAATGGAGATGCCTATGTATAGCTCTCACTGTCTTGTCTTGTTCCTGGTAAAAAACAAATAATGCGTTGTACTACACGAGTCATACCAACCGGAGTTCCAGTGATCCCAGCAACCACCTGCTCGATTCACCCCGGGTTTTTACCAACACAAAGCATCACTTGGTCATTGGACATTTGAGGGAAATGTGCTACATTGCACACATCAGACTTACTACTTAACTCGAGTGCAGACTAGGGGAACGGTTTTTGTGTTGGGATCAACGACAACGGCAGAGTATGTGTTCACATTGACTCTCTAGGTTGCAATTGCTACGTTCGTTTGAGCATTTCGGTACTCGAATAAGCTGAATAAAAAGTGACAAATTTGATAATTCAATTCAAGGAATTCCTCTTCTCAACTTTCTCCTGTCTGGCTAATACAAAACTTTCCTTGTGTGGATTTGGATTTATTGTGGAATTCTTTGGGGGGATTTTGTTGTGAAAGGGATCACTTGGAGTCTTGAGTGATTTACTGAGCTCTTGTGTGAAATGCAAACATTGATAAGTTCCGCGATGACAACGTGCACAGTGCTGATTCTGCTCTTTCCCACAATCTTGTGTCATCTTGGATCTGCGTTGAAGGCGGGTTCTGGTAATGACATCTTGGAATCATACTTTTTTTTTATTTTTGGAAGGATAATTCAATTATCAGTCAGTCACTCCAGAACTATGGGCCATTGTTTTATATGCACAGGGATTTTCATTACGCCCTTTAGTATACTTTATGCAATGCAACCCTATAAAAGTATATAGTGAATTTTTAGTGACTGATAAAAGTTGATCAGGAAAATGAGGAACTGAACTATTTAAATCAGTTTTCTTTAGAATTTTTTTAAAATGTGCAAAATTTTTGACAATTTTTGCATGGGAATTATTTGAGCTGGATTTGTTTAATTGAAATTGAACCAATATATTGTACATGTGTAGGCACATTGACAAAATTCACTCTTGGCGATCACATATTCTACTGCGCCTTTACTAACTTAGGTAAGTTTTACTTGCACAATTTAGCATTTGTAGGTGAAATGATCTGTAGCGCACACATCACTGAATATGATACTAACCGTCTCTCTAAACCTTTATTGTCAACTTTTTTGTTTTGTACTAATTTGACATTTATAATTCAGAAAATTACATCATAAATGTAGCAAAAATTTAATATGCACTTATATGAACTTATATTCACCGCACGCTTTAAGACACTTCGATAGATTTTAACTTTATAGCACGTAAAGCACCATCACATTTTGATTAGCGCTTGGCATTTCCGAAACGGTTATGTCAACATAGCACATCATCGATCATGTAAAAAAAAGTATTTCGCAAAAATGCATTCTCCGTGACATGGCTTCACACACGCACACGCTTTGGTTGCATAATATTTCAGCTAAAAATAGTGCTTTAAAACAGAGCACAGCTCTCTGCAAGTCTAGGAATTTTGTACATGAAAAGAAACTTTTGTAGGAGAAGGTAAGCCTCCTATTTTGAGCCATGTTCGAGTATCCCGTGAACCTCAACCTCATCGACTGCTGTACAACAGCGAGTTCGACTTTGGAGGACCCTCCTTCCAGGCGAATAGGATCAAGTCTCCATCTTACCAACATAAAATGTTGCAATTTCATGGCAATGGGCAAACGAATGGTGGTCTCGACTACTATCCCTCCAAGTCGATTGTGACGCAGTATCAGCCAGCCTCCAAGTCCATGCCAGTTTACCCCGTTGCGAGCAAATTTGGGAAGGTTGACGTAAGGAATTTGATTGGAAGCTCTTCAACTGGAGGGAGCATGTCAACGGATGACGACAACGGTGGGAATGACAGTTGGGAAATGTACAGCAGTAATTGGGAGCCACAACTTCTTCCAGAACGGGATGAACCTTCATTTACGCCATTTATTGGAGCGAGTATGAGTTTATATTTTTAAATTCACATTCAAAAAAAGTTAGCTGAGAACATCACAAAAATGTTTTTGTATTTTTGGTTTCGCAGGAGCATTAACAAACATGCCCAAATTTTTCGAGCATCTTCGGGAGAACATCAAAGCTCTCTACGCAAAAGGAGATGAGGACTCATCATCATCATCTGGAGAAGATTCCAGGGCTGGAGAGGACAGTAATGAATCGTATGGAACCGGACAAGTGTTAGACGGGGAAAAGATCGCAACGCCCACGAGACGTGGCTACTCTGCCCATCACTTACAACATCCAAGACTTTTCCATGATGGTGAGCAAGCAAGCTGGGTGACAAATCGGGATGGGAGATCATTGAAGCCATTCTCACTTGGTAAAATGTTCAGGCTTTGATTTATTAATGAAAACAAGAAATCGTGTACGTAAAATAGAAGTTAGTCCAAAAAACATTTAATTAACTAACTTTTTCAGAAATATATTTATTTCTTCTCATTTCAAACGTTGCAGGGAGCCAGCCAAGCAGTAGTACTAGCACCAGTGGCAGTCCTCCTAATCCGGATGAGAGAACAAAGGAGCTTTTACGGTTTTTGAGATACTCGCCCGAGTATCCCGAGGCGAACAATTACAATCCCTCCTTTCTCTTTACGAATCTCGGACTTGGGAAACGGAGTCCTCTCCTATCTCCGCCTCGATTGAACTAAAAATTGTGACATGATATTTGCTTTGAGCGAAAGACCTTCATCCTATGTTTCATACACAGCAAAAAAAAAATATCCAATAACATTCCGCATCATAAATACATATAAAATTGAAAATGTATCCTTGTAATTGAAAAGGTGTACAATTTATAATGTAACATTTGTAGCCAATATAAAGAAGGCATAATATATAAAAGGTATTCAGTAATGCTAAAATGTGATTTGGTTTCATTGATTAATTCTTACCGATGAAATTTCAACGTATCCAGTTCCACACTTTTGCATATGAATAAGGAAATGAGACACCGTGAAATATAATATAATATAATATATAACGCCTACACATTTTGAAATTGTGGACGTATATGTAATCATTTTAACTCTGGGACTGTGAGGTTTATCGATGACGACTCATACTCATAAGTATCAAAATGTATTTTATCCGTGTAATGTGATTATTGTCGCACTCTGTATAATTAGTAAATTATCGTAGGGCAATAACCGTAACTTGGAACTAACTAAACAGTTGATAATTTCTATGAAAGACTTTCTCAGAATCGGTGAAGGTTTGTTAAAATGTATTAAAAAAATTGTGGAAACATTTTATCGTGTAGATTTATTACGTCTAAAGTCTCATATGTCTGGGGTGTGGATGTGGATGTATGAAATTGTGATGGTGAAACATAAACGATGCTAGTAATTATGGAACATTACAATCGCGAGTAACTTCTGAGATTGAAATTGGTTGTATGTTTAGTATACAAAAGTATCTATTACGTTATTAATGTGATGAAGAATGGGAAAATGTGTATGTGTCCGTATAAGATTAAAACCAGTATTATTAATTGGCTAGGTTAAACATAGGTTGTGTGTGGGTTTATAAAATGCTATTCCTCTCAGAATTTGATCATCCACAAATTCCCCGAAAACGGAGCGAAACTGTCAATTATAGCAACACGGAACACGGGAAAGTACGCTTTCTCTTCTCACCCATCCCATTGTCATTTCCTCATTTCGTATAAATATACATTCTATGTGTGTGTGTGTTGTGAACACGACTACAAGGAATACGGATTCTGCGAACCAAACAAAAATCACATTTATATTTTTCGCACCAAGAGAA
>JAQFZW010001633.1:0-24566 GCA_034687055.1 Heteromurus nitidus
GTTTTTATCGTATCAAAGAACCTATATACGGAATATTGGGCGATTCCGTTGTATGCACCATCGTAATGACTCCTTGTCAGTTCAGTTATATACGGAGTAGGTATAGCGTGAAGAAATTTTTTGGTTCACTCCGTGTACCGTACATCTACCTAAATAAAAAACGTAGGCATAGGTTAGCGGCATTTGAGCCAAGAACGTTCGTTAAACCTGCTGCTGGTGGTGGTGGCTGGTTTCGCTCACAACTCTCCTGATATCGTCCACTGATACGTGCACATGCATACATACATAACTTTTTTATTACGTTCAAAATGTAAGTAAAAAGGGCTTTAACCTCTGTGGCTGGCTGGCGTGTATACAACAACATAGTTTTTTTATACACACAACCTCTTTCGTCATGTGGATGATGATTGTGTGTTGTTTTCGGTATAAATGTAGAGTAGCTCTGTGCCATGCTTTGTACCACATGCAAGCATGCTCGTAAACATACACATTTTTTGTGAAATGTTTCCTTCCTTCCATGCTTTCGGCAAGCGGAGTTGCCACATTTTCTGAGCATATGCATTGGGAAATGTGGAGATGAGATGAAAGGATGTATACCTAAAATACACTTCTATTCCACATGTTTGCCATTTCTCTAGGTATGAGCATACATGTGATAACACGTTGTGCTTTTAACGGCTTCCGTGTGCGCTAAAGCTTCATAGTTTTCTAAATTCTCCTTTGTACAAAATTTCCACTCGTTCAATAGCAAAATGTAGGAATATGTATTGGGGGAGTGTGATATCACTGAAATTTGCAAAATGTGATCTTAAAAAGAGTATATGCCTTTATGCCTGAGCACTTCATTCATGTACTTTTCAGAGAAACGCTTTTTAGTACTTTCGCAATGCATGAAGAGGATACGGTAAAAGTCGACAAACAATACAATTTTGTTTCTTTTCCTGTATCCACATACATAATGAACTATGATTTGTGCAGATGATGCGGCTTCTCTTCAGCTGTCTTGAATGCACATACATACCTGATAACACTGTACTTTTTCGTGGTACACTGCCACTGCCAATTTTCCTTCTGTGCACAAGTTTCTCAATAGCCATTATTTGTCGCAAAAGGGAAACGTCGAGAGTTCGCATATTGTTGGGATGTTTGAAACTCAAAAGGTAAAAAATGTACGTACATTGAATTTGCAATGTGTAGAAAGTAAAGCTCAATATATGCAAGGTACATATTGTATAAGCTTTGATTCACATCTGTGACCTCGCATTGTGCTAAGAGAATTTTTAGAAACGGAAGAGTAGCGAATGCAGTTTTGCGCTAGATCCTATGCACCCAATGCTAACAGTGTAGGGTACCTTGAGTTCTATTCTAGTCTATAAAAACTGTTTTATTAGCTCAACTAAAACTGCATCTTCACTCTGCAATGTCCCTATTCACTTGTATGTGTGCAAAACATGTGGGTTAAGTTTTCTGCAATTGGGCAAAAAATTTGCACTTGCTCCATTATCATCTGAAAACATTTTTTAAATATCGAAGGTCCCAATACATGTCAAGTTTGAGCAATATGCCTCAAGCAATCATTCTATTTTATTTCGTATGCTGACTAGAAAGTTCATTTTGCAATTTTTGTGTATATATAATTTGGAATTATGGTGGGAAGGTGAGTTTGAGCTTTGCATAGAGAGTGCATGTAACATTAAAGAAAGCCATGAGGATGGAAAATACTTTTTTTTGAAAAATGTTATTAACTGATGAATTGCAAAAATGTGGAATTTCAAATGCTTTAAAAAGTAGTTGAAGGTAAGCTTCCTCTTTATAATATGGTTACATGACGGTTACACAATGGTTCAATTGCCATCTGCCATGCTTTATAATCAACCTTCCATTGTCGAGCTCTAACTTGAGTAAACGCTTTTTCTATATTGAAAATGTAAAAAAATGCGAAACTTCCAATAATCCTTATATTCCCCCGATAGAAAATTACATGCCTATCTAATCTATACGTTATATAGCCCGAAGCAAAGAATACGTAGTCTACACATCACTTGCAAAAAAGTTTGCCTTAAGCACACACACATGTACATAACGGTAAAATTTCTACCATTCCCTTCATACGTTCGACGGACAGACTCAACTCAATGATTGCATTACGTTGGTTGGAAAGGCAGTAGTCCCATGCAATGGCATGAGTGGGTAGAAAAAGTTGTATGTGTTTTGTTCTGTAGACAAAAAGCAGATACGGATTTTTGTACACTGCAAAATTATGTATATACTAAATCCAATCCTCTATGACGTTTCCCCTTTTCAGTGCCATTTCCATTTGCTCTTAAGTTCCGAGAAAGAAAGGAATAAAATCTGCATGATACATGATATGATGTAACAACTTTATGCTTGCAAAACTGAGAAGTTAAATGAACTGCGAAAAGTTTCTCCAAACATTTAATTAGAATGAATGTCTGCTAAAATGTCTTTAGGCAACTAATCGACAGTGTGAAATTCTGATTTTAAAATTTCCCTGCAGGGGTTCCTACAACTCCTGCAGGTTTAAATGATGTCTTTCGAAATGGAAAAACAAAACCGTTTCTCGAGTCATGTTTTCGTGTAGGTATGTGATCAGAAATGTATATGACGTGTATTAATTGTTTTCCGTTTTCTTATGTAATTGCAGCGGTCAAGTTTGGCCGAATGTCGAAGAAGCAGAGGGAGAAGGTGGAGGACGAGGTGCGTTACCACAGGGCTCAGATGAAACCACAATCAGGGAGCAGTAATAATAGCTTGGACACTGCACCTGACTCATCAGGAGGTGGCTATGATCCTACCATTCCTTCAAGTTCGGATACGCTACCTTATAACCCCCACAATCCACATCATCATCCACATCAGACAACGACCCATCACCCACATCATCCACATCAGCCTCAACACCTCAATCCTTACAGTCATTACGCCAATGAGTAAGTGAAACGCAAACAGAATATAATACTTTGTCATTTTCTAACGGGACTTTCAATTAGAATCCCAATATGAGCTTAACGTACATACATTTGCCAGGTTCATGTATGCATGCTCAGTCTCTCCGTTTCCGAGATGGAAGAGAGAATTTGACTTTTGACATTAGAAGGAAAAGCAATAACGTGCAAATAACTATGTTTCGTTGAGCATATATGTGATTGTCTCCGAGGGCAAATGGTAATAGCTGCGGTAGAACATGCACGCTTCTAAAATGTAGGTCATTCAGTTCTAAACGTCATAGACCTCTGCAATGACAGAGCGTATACAACACAGACCGGTTGCATAAAATCGGCCCGGTACCATCATAATTACTTTATGTACATGTATCTTAGGTATACACAGGTTTTTGACTCACATCCGCAACGAAAATTTGCTGCGAAAAGCTAACATACTCGCAGTCTGTCCGTGTGTCTAGTTTACGCAGCAGACTAGCTATTTTGTATTGGAGTGAGCTGAACGTGCGAATGGCATATCGGCATATGTGCCCATATGGAACTTGCACAATACAATACAAACTCTCCTAATTGGCTTGCTGAGGAAAACCGGCAGTCAGGTTCTCCTTTCCTGGAAACCTGAGACGCTCACATGTACAAACAAAAATACAAAAAGTAAATAACCTACTTTTCTCCCAGCCCCTCTTCCTTGTCTCGTTACCGGAACACGAAAGAATAAGAGGAAAGTATGAATAGAAAAGGTAGTCACAAAAAATTGAAAGGTATGTGCTTATTATGTCACACTATTTTGTGCACACACATCTCCTTCACTCGCCTTTCCATTTCGGCTCGACTTCATTCAAGTCTCAAGAAAGGAGGAATTTTTTACCTGCGCATTGCATGTCTAGTCTACCTTTAACGAAGTACCTGGACCGCAGTCAGGACGAATTATTGTTTACCTTTTCTCTCTCTCTCTCGATGTTTTAGCAAGTCCCGTTAGACTAAAACACATGTTGACCTACATTTCTTTGTTTGGATATCTCATCGAATTACATGTGAATGAGAAAAGAATAGGAGCATGTCGGATGAGGAAAAACGGCGCACTCACTCATTCTTAAAGCTTTTTGGGACTGGGATGGATGTGAGTGTCTCTACTTCGGGAGATGAACATGAGACAGGCATTGGCATCCAATTAGATTTATGAAAAAAACGTTCATCTCATCACTTTTTGCTTGAGGTAGCGCTATCGTGTTACATGGGACGAAGAGGTGGGCCTAAACAGTAATGTTGAGTATGACATGCAATCTGTGATGTCATCTATTCAGCTTAGCACACACCAATGCGTTTATTTGTTCTGATGTGATTTTAGTAATAATACCGTTAACGAGTATTTTTGTGTACATGCGCTGGTCTACAGACGCTTCACCAAAAGTTTCTTCGCCAACCGATTCGTCACCAACGAAAAACTCACCAAACGATTCTTTGCCAAATTCACCAAACTTACCAAAAAACAAATTCACCAACCCATCCATTTCACCAAACCAAACATTCACCAAAATGTTCTTATAAACACTAAATCATAAGAGAAACTTGTTTCACGTTGTTTTGGATGGAAGTGGAACATACTTATTCTATTTACAATATCCGAATTAAAATTAAGGGAAAACCAACAATACTCAGATCAGTCAGATCCGATGAAAACGTAGAAAAAAAATTAAAATTCATAAAACTTGACGAAAATTCATCAATGCAACTTATTGTACTTGATATCAAAGCATGAGATGAGGCCTAGCCAGCCATGCCAAAACGAATTTTGCTGAGTACGCTGCTATTATTCTCTATTATTTTGCAATTTTCATCCGCGATCGAACTTTATTTAAGCTTTGATTATATTTTTGGAATGTTTAATACATATATACACGATTGATTTTCAAAGCATGTTTCTGTGTAGCGCGATTTTTAGTCAAGCAAGCGACGAATTATTCTTTGGACAGAATGAAAGATTAAATGCCAGTGAAATTTCACGTGTGTTCAAATGCCATGCCGTGAATGAAATGGAACCATATCATACAAACCATATAGTACACTGGAACAGTGTTGGGAAAGCTTGATCATCATCGATAATCGATACCGATACACGATAAAAATATCGAAAACTGATAGAATAAATGTTTGGTGAATATGTAATTTGGCAAGTTTGATGGGTTGGTGAATTTGTAATTTGGTAAAATGTGTTTGGTGAATTATCGTTTGGTCTACTGCATTTTGGCAAAAAAAATTTGGTGAGCGATCGTTTAGGTAAAGTGGATTTGGTGAAGCGTCTGTACACGACATGCGCTACGCACTTGCACATGCGCGTCTTTTTATCAACGTGAGCCTTATATTGGCACAGTTGACAGTAAATTTAAGAGGATAATTGCAGTAGAAAGGAACATGTGAATGAAATGAATACATAATCTGCTGTACTTAATGAATGAAATGTGTTAGATTATGGTTTCATGGATGGATGCTTTTAAAGCGATGGCCAACGTATGTGTATGTAATGTAAGATACATTTAATTCGTGTTAAGATTATGTGTTGCGCGAGTTGGTATTTTGAGAGCGGAGAAATCAATAATGAATTGATTTTATTAGATTGAAATTAGGGGTATGAATGGGGGACACTATCATTGTTTCATTAGATTCAAATTTCATGACTCACGTCATGAGCATATCTTCGTAATCTAATTATTTGAATTTTCTCTTCGATCAGATACACGCCGAACGGAGGGTTCACTCCCACTCCGCCCACTGCCTACAATCAAACATCACAGCAAGGTCAGCCTGGAGGCTTGTCCTATGACATTGGTGGTGATTTCGTCGATTCGACCACAAGTAGTGGATTTGAGCCTGTAGTAGTGAACAGCTCTAGGTCGTCATCCGAGCTACCTGACTCACAAAACATGATAAACATCAGCACGACGACAACCTCGAGTACAAGTAGTAGTAATAACACCCTGCCTTCTGCGAATTCTATCCAGATCTCAGAACTCCTTGCAAGGACTATCACTGATGCACACAATCGGACATGTCTATATTCCACTGGTAAGTCGGGCGATTTCACGTCCAACGAGCGGGATGTCTGCCAAAGGTGGTTACGTATGACTCTAAAAACGATGTTATGCTCAATGTCTACAGAACAAATCTCGGATATGCTCCGTCGCCCTCAGGATATTTCGAAGGTCCTCTACTACAAAGACTTGAGTCATGAAGAGCTGTGGCTCGAGGCTGCCAACCGCCTCACTGCCGTTGTCCAACAAATAATCGAGTTTGCGAAGATGGTTCCTGGATTCATGAGACTTCCTCAAGATGATCAGATCGTGTTGCTGAAAGCCGGTGCTTTTGAACTTGTAGTTCTTCGTGTCTCACGTCACTTAGATCCAGTGACCAACTCCGTCCTATTTGGTGAAACACTGCGTAAGTCATTTCATGATTATGAATACGGATTCTTAGGTATAACGTGGATTAGGAGATCGCGCAAGAGTTGCATCTTGCAGTAGTTCCGGTTGCAAGTATTATGTCATGTGGTGTAATTATGTGAATTATGTTAATTTAGTTCCACCGGATGCCTTTCTCACTGCGGATACCAACGAAATGAAACTCATCTCGTCGATCTTCGATGTCGCGAGAGCTCTGGCTGAGCTCAAACTCAACGAGACTCAACTCGCACTCTACTCCGCCTACGTCCTCCTCACACCGGGTTAACAACACGCACTGCATTACCTAACCTTTTCCCCTTAAACTCGCATTCATTTTCTTAATGACACCCTTTTGCACGGAATTGTTTGTGATTCTAAAAAGTATTTTGTGTTCACAAATGTAGATCGACCGGGTTTGAAGGGAACAGAAGAAATCGGTAAATTGAATGCAGCTGTGCTGAGATCCTTACGGTTGGAAATTGCCAAGACCCACAGACATCCGATTAAGGGAGATGTGACCGTTGTAGACGCCTTGCTCGCACGTGTACCTCAACTAAGGCAAGTGATCATGAAAATGTTGGATTCGTGCATGTAATGTATTTGAATAATGTTTAATCATGATTTACGTTTGGTTTGTAAACAGGGAGCTAAGCCTCCTCCACTTAGAGGCACTAGGAAGACTACGTAGAATGGCATCTCATTTAGAGTTCCCAGCATTGCACAAAGAACTTTTCGCTGTGGACACATGATTCGTAAGTTGATCGTACGCAATACAAATTTTACAACCGAAGCAATTCCATCAAAAGTATCACATGTACACATGCAAGCATTATTTGAATCAAAATATTTCCTAAAAATTAACATTTCAAAGGTAATCATCACAGATTATCTTATTTTTATATTATTACTAAACTAATGCTACTTTTATACACTATATTTACAGTTATATAACGCATTATGAACATTTTGAAGTTTTATTGTCTCCGAAACTTTATATTTTGAAAAACGTATTCTACAGATAATGCCCATTCCTTGGTTTTTGCTGTGTTTTTGTCAAAAGAAATCTCATAGAGTTATATATGTTTCTGTTAATTGTTTTCGTCTTTCCCTTAGATTTTTTAACCCGTTTTCTAGAGCGATGAGCGTTGAGGAACGAATGAGCGAGCGCATGTGCTTTTTCCTGTCTGGGGCCTATATTACTACTGCTACTGTAACAACTTTACTACTTCAAGTTAACATTAGGATTGATTAAGTGCTGAAGAAGAAGGATTTTTATCACCTTGGAACACACAAGTTTTTAGTTTTCCTTTTGGATTCTCTATTTCATCATCATCAACATCTCTACAAGAAAAGAACGAAGAGAAGACATCACACTTCACATTCACACATCCAAGGGACAACTATTGGATATAAAAATATTTTGTTAAAAAGGTTTCTCTCAAAAACAGATCATGGCTGCCGAAGTTAGCTCATATAAAAATATTAGCAAAACGCTACAATCACAAATATCAACAAGCATTGCATCAAGTAAATTACAGTTTAAAATTTTTACATAGAGTCTCTTCTATTCTCATTGATGAAATGGAAATAATCTGATACTCGAGAGAAAGGTCTTCACACGAATTTCAGCTTTCTTTTGTATGCACGTTGACACACAATTTTTTACAACCACACAAAATTTGTCTTACTTTCCAGTTTGTTGTTTAACGCATATATTGTATAACGTTACGAAACCTGCCGTACAATGTCTTCGTTAAGGCAGCAAGAGTTTTCAAAAAAAAGTCTCATCTTTGTAAATCATGTTCCACATTACTGCTAATTTTTGTCGGATGCTCGAAGTAAGAAAAAAAACTTGATTACAAAACACTGCTGTTTTCATTGTTGTGAAGAAAGCATAACTTATAACAGTGATATATAGTACACTATGATAACATATTATGATAAAAACTATATAAATTCATATACATCACACACAAAACATACAGAATGTAATAACTGCCTGTGAGTGCTAATACAATTTATATTACAATTGTAAAGTTTAGAGGAAAAAGAGAAAGCATCAGTTTTTAGAGAGAAAGCGCGTAACAAGAGAGAAAGCTATCGAAAACTTTCTATAGATGATATAATATTATACGTATGCAGGTCAACAGTGATTTTATATGAGGAAAACTTTTAATGTGAATACTTGAGATATGTAAGGATACATAAACTATCGAAAAATTCAAATCTTGCTTACTTACTTTTTTCCTAACAAATCAGGATGCACTTGTGTAGCAGCGAGGAGCAATTTAAAACTGATCGGCAAAGGGTGAAAGAAGGAGAAACTGATCTAAATTAATTTATTTAATGAAAGAGAATAATAAATGTGAGAGAGACATCTTATCGAGTACACGAACACATATATCCAGTATATATGTGGTTGAGGAGAGAAAAAAGTTTACTATGCTAGCTAAGGTGTATGTTTGGTACCTGTTTCAAAAACAATTTTTTCGGAGATAAAGCATAAGCTATAAGCGGACGAAGATAAACAGATTTTTTTTCGTTTTATGATCGAGCGAGAGAATCATTATTACACGTGTAAGTGCTAAAACTATAGTGAAAAAATATAGGCTATGGAGAGCTCTGCGTAAATGTATACCGTTTTTAGGAAAAGAATTACAACTCTACTAATTAACCTTTACATTGTTTACTACATTATGTACATTTATGAGAATAACTAATAATCGTACAACACTGTATATTAAGAATTTTACGTAATTATTTACGGTACTCTATAAATCTACAACTTAAACACACACTACAGTTCGCTTGCTGTAATAAAAATATTATTCATACAAAAAAGCTATATATGTATCTATATAATATTAAGAGTATCAAGTAAGCTTATCCTTTTTAAAAAGAATTTAGTTAATCATGTTACAAGTTACTTAAGGAAAATGGAACGAAATTTATTATATGAAAATCACCACTGTTGTCTCGTTGTTACTTATGGAAAGTATGAAACGTTATTACTTCTTAGAGAAAACAAGGACGCTGGATGAACACTCAAGAGTTCTCATTTTTTTATTTGAAGTGTCAGTTGCTTGAGAAGACGAAGAGAATGTCGGGATATGAGTAAAAGCTAGTAGCTTCAATGTCGATTTAATATGAAGGAAAGTTTAAAAACTTTGGCTCTTTTTTTGACAATTTGATTGACAAAATGCTTACAATTTTTCATTGTGCTTTCTAATGGCTTTTTTCGTTGGAGAAAAGGACAACAATCAGTTTTGATATCAATCAAATGATATAATTTCTTATTCAAGGTATATATATTTTATAGTTGGTTTACTTCGTGTTATATGTATGAGTATGGTTCTGTGAGTGAGAAAAGTGTGTTGCACTTGGTTTGGTTATATCAGGAAACAGAATAATGAATCTTACAATTGTTTAGTTTATTTTGTAAAGTTTGAAGAAGAAAATCATGATGATGCTATTCAGTAAATATAATGTTTTTAGGCTTAGAAAAAATGGATTTCAAAGCTTAGGTTTATTTTCAGAGAGTTATTTAATCTTTTCATTAACATTATTCATATATACAGTTTAATATATAGTATATATGTCATTTATTGTTGTAACTAGAAAAGATATACAATCTAACTTTTTTTGCTTGCTCTGAAAAAGTTTTTTTTTTAGTTTAGATCAAGTTTATATATGTAAAAAATTACGGTTGTCTATTCTACCTTAGATTTGTAGGCTTTACTAGCTTAAAAATTACATTCATTCTTGCAGATGCATGTGTATATGTAACGTTATAAAATATGTAACCTTTTGACCTTTAAAGCATATATATACATATACTTCACACATACGTAAAAAATATATAAAAACTCTATACGAATGTAATCTTTACTAGTGAGAATCATATGGCGTATAGCTTTTATTTTGTAGAAAATGTTTCTAGCAAAAAAAGTCTTCAACAAAAAAATAGTAAAAAGCATAATTATACTATGTACTGTACTATTCATAATATATATACTATACATTATATGTGGTAATCTTACTGGTTATTATTATATTACACTATCATATAATGGGGTTGTGGACAATTTTTTAAGAATAAATTCGAGCAATTATATCTATCCTGGGATAATATGCAACAATTCTTTCTTTCATCTGTTAGTCACGCCGTCGTATGCTCATTTATCATTCTTCGCAAAGCCACACACAGATATTCCCGGACTTGTGTGATATAAAATGATAATTGTTACTTGTTACTCATCATTGCATTTTTATCAATATCATTTCTTTAATTCTATTCGCCGAAAACGGATATGCTGGGCATACGTTTACAAAAAATGGAAGAACACAGTTTACACTTTCAAGTGCATGTTACATATCTTTACCAAACGCGCCTGTTTGTCGGGTTCGTTGGAATTAATAATCTGCATGAGAAACTAGTCAAATACCTATGTGATCATGTTGCGAATTGATAATGTTTGACTCAACGCATGCAAATTCATGCCATTAGAAACACGCGACGTAGGCTTTACAATTAAATTGAATAAAGATAGGCAACGGATATAGCCTCTCCAAAATTAACCACTCGTCTGCCACTCGAGATTACATAATAATTAAACATTTCCATCGCTAGCGGCGGCATTTACATCTAGATTTAAGTTATTTTCTGATTGATTTATGGCATCAAACGTTTTCATTGTAAACAGTAGAGCAGTCACTCATTGTGGAGTAGGGTTAACGTTCGGAAGATAAGACAATTATTTAGGCTTTGTTTGGTACACGCATGTGTACTTTTCATCAAAAATCCTGTATTATCACGTGGTCGTGTAAGATTGGTTTGAACTCTTCAATCATACTTTGATATCTTTCATCGGAACCTGGAATGATGACGGGCCTGATGATGATGGAATGTGCCTAAATAAAATAATCTCAGTCAACTAATCGTAGGATAAGAGTGCTCAGATGTCTACATAGCGTCATGCAATTCACACCTTTGATTCTGGCACATGGTTCTGGTTGAATGGAACAAAGACCACAGCTATCTCTTAGGTGGACAAATTGTTACTAATTTCAGCATGTCTTCAGGTATATCTTGTTAATCCGATTATATTTTTGTTCTAGAAGTTTTACCATTGCATGACATGAAATTTTTACTTTTAATTAGTGCCGGTTCGCGTGGCCGATATCGCCAGTCTTTTAACAAATGACCTAATGTTGTTTAATGACTGGCGGTACTTTTATGCATACCTCAGTCCAGTCGTTGATAGGACGAACGATATTCAAGCCAAGTACAATCAGCATCCAAATACCTTTAGTCTTTTTAAATGCATTATAGAGCAATGGGTGTCGGAAAATGAACAAGAAGCTATTACGGTTCAAAAACTTGCGGACATTTTAAAATCAACGAACTATCTTGCAACTAGAGGTTAATATAATTATATACACATGTATTTTTGGAGTTTGTAGTTTCTGGAATAAATAAAAATTCTGAATACTTTCAGGGACGCTTCTCGATCGCTTTCCACCCTCCGCCATAATATCGTTTGATGGCAGTAATTCTCGTGCTCGAATGAGTACTAACGCGACACTTCAATACGATGAGAATCCAGACATTGCAGATGAACGCAAATATGTAGATTCTGCTCTGCAACGTAAGGTTTGTAATAAGTGGAGCTTATAGATACTAGAGACAGCAGAATATTATATGTAATATGTGCCGTGATCAAAAATCTGCAACAAATTTCTCTACTACTTTAGACACAAGGTGGAGGAGTTACAATAATGGAGCTCATGGCGCACAAAAAACAAGGAGAGGGAAGAGTGCTCGTTTTTGTCAACTTTCTCTTACAAAAGTTGGACGAAATTGGAGATAGACCAGTCGTCATTGTCTCCATAAATGGGAAACAACGCCGTGGAAAATCGTTTTTAGCCAATCAATTCGTAAAATACCTGATGTTTCATAATGAATTGGAAGGGGAACCTTGGCTTGATGAAGATCTCGAAGGGAGTTTCACATGGAGAGATGGTGTGGATAGAGTTACTTCAGGGATCCAGATTTGGCACAAGCCGTTGTACGTCAATTGCAATGGAAAGGAAGTTGCTGTAATTATACTGGATACACAAGGTCTTCATGATGCAAAAACGGGATCTCAAGAAAATGCCATTATATTCGGCTTGTCCATTTTGCTATCATCCGTGTTTATTTATAATGAGCGAGACGCAGCGGACGACTCACTTCAGTACTTGCGCTCATTCTTGGAATTTGCGAAATTTGCTTCTGGAGGTGACCAGGGCAGCAGGTATAAATTAATATACTTTAATTAATGTTTAAGTTTTAAAGTATCACATGTACCGATATTTCGATCGATTTATAACATTATAGCATCAAAATTTATATTTTACCCACGTTTAATAGCTCTACGCAATCCGAAGGTCATCTCAAATTTCAGAAATTGATTCTCCTTTTACGAGATTGGCAATCTGAAACACAATACCCATACGATTATTACGACGATACGCATGGATCGCCAAATCTGAAGGAAAAACTTTTGGGAACCACAGAACTAGATATGCATGCAGAAGCAAAAGAAACGAGACGCGGCATTGCGAATAGCTTCGAGTATATCGCGGTAAACGCGATGTGTGGTCCAGGAAATAAGCGTCCTGATAACAGGCAAAGTTGCGAATGGGAGCCAGATTTCCGAAAATCGGTTGTGGCTTTTGTGACAAAAATCTTCTCGGCAGATTATCTACTAACTTCTGTGAAGAAAGTATTTGGTGAAGAAGTTTCAGGAAAACAATTAATTGATTATGTGTCAAATTGGGCAACTCTGATTCAAAGCGCGGAGGGAGTCGTAGAATCCAAAACGATTTTCGAGACGACAGCAGAAATATACTACAACAAAAAGATGGACGAATATTTGGGAAAATATAAACTTTTGATGGAGATTCATCTGAACAGCAATACAAGTGGTATACAGGAACACCAATTGAATAACTATCACGAGCTTCAGATCGCTGGTCTTCTAGCAGACTTTGGTAGAAATAGACCCTTTGGGGGAGAGTCAACCCAGGAAACGTACAGGGGAAAGCTCCTGGAAAGGATCAACGGAGTGAAGGAGGACTTCGTGAGACTCAATCAGGCTAACCTAACTGCGGAGGAGGAACGTCTTCTACGTGAGCGAGAGCGAGTTGAAAACGAACGCAGGGAGGCGGAATTGCGACGACAGCGAGAAGAAGCGAAGAATTTAGCTATATCTACCGCTGCCGACAGATACCAACAAGCTATGCAGGATTTGAGTCGGGCACAAGGGAAACGGGACAATGTAATCAGTAATCAACAAAGTTACAAAACTCCAGTGAATATGAAGAAGAGAAATCGTGTGTTTGGAATTGTTAGTTCGCCGACAACTTGGGTGGAGTGGAGATACGATGACCAGAAGTACCAAGCTGCATTGAAACAAGCAAATGATGAAGTTGAGGAGATGAGCATCCGAGTGACTGCTGCCGAAGAATCATTGCAAGCTGCAAGGAACTCTTAAGGGCACCACAGATGGCTATTGCCTATATCAGAACTATTATATTATATGAATCTGGATATTCTGTAATTAAAATATGCATAATATTAATGTGATATGATTAGTCATAGTAATTCCTATAAGTTATTGTCTTTTCTTGCATCCTCTCACTTCGAAAATAAATTATTTCAAAAGTTATCATTATCACCTCAAAAGGGGGCTTTGTTTTCTACATACTTTGATCTTGCGTTTTTATTTCAACACGAATTCATTGGAATATTGGAGTCAGCAGAAGATGCAGGGTGCAGATCATGCAGATGACGTGAGTGTGATTTCGGTAACACCCAGCAAACAGGAGAGACGCGTCAATCGTGCATCTGTTTTACGAAAAATAATTTACTTGAAGAGGAGATGCATTCGATGTTACTTTGTCAATTTGGCAAGTTGAATTAAACACGTAATTATTTTCAGCGTTTGGCACATCTACGTCGCTTAACGCATCTATTTCCCACGTAGATCTCTGCTCTTATCCAACTCTTAGTCCAAGGGTACATTTTCTTGAGCAACATCGACGTAATCCCAGGACAGGTGGATCTTCTCTACTCATTTTCCCTTTTCATCTTATCAACTGTGCTCGTCATCCTAGGCTCATCCACTTCAATTTATGCCATGAGCAAAAAGCTACTGAAGCTACCCCTTGCTTTCGTGAGGGCATTTAACTCTAAATTTGCAATTAACCTTCTAAATTTCATTTATCTGCGAACGAACACTTCCAACCGCTCTTTGCAATTACCAGGGAATATCAACGATGGTCTTGGCTCTCCTTCTAAATGCCGTTGCTGCCTTTGGAGAGAACATTTTCGCAAAGAGGGATGATCAAATGTACGGCTATCAAAAGGATTTGCTGGAGGACTGTGAGTCCTATCCCGATCATATATTCCAGTTTATAGTAAGACCTGAAGGCATGAAGGGACGGCCCATTGTAGAACACCTGGAACACGTTCACGACAAGGAAGAGGAGGAGACAATCATTTTTGTTAACTACAACTACGACGCATCAACAACCACTGAGGAGATTGTCACTGAAACTGTTGGTACATCACGTGTTACTGCGTTTTTTATCGGATTTTCACTGCTCAAAATTTAATAAGTATTTTCATTTTTCAGTATCATTGCGACGAACTGCTCAGCGATGTGACATTGTTCAAGCACGCCTTTAATTGTATGCTTATTCTTCTGATCGTCACAAGTGTAACAATGTGTTTGTCGTTAATTGGGATTGTCCATTTATACTACATCCACACGCGTGGCCTTAACTATTCCATCCTTCCCCCGGCATTGGTGGAACCTTACGAAAAGTATGACGAACTTATGAAGCACCATCAATCAACCACTTCCTTACGATCGGAAATAGTTAGTGTTGAAAAGCACAGGAGAGGAGAAATGGAAAACATGAGACAGGAATACTTGAAGAAGAACCGAGAATTTCGTGTCAAGGTAGACCAAAATGATGAGACATTGTAGTAATTAATTCCTTCCGTTGAAGTAGGCATATGTGAGAATAAAATAACATTTGCTAAATTCTGATTTTGTCAACTTTTATTACGAAACTCATACGTTTTTAGTTTTTACATGTTTTCATCGCCTCAATTTTTATACATTTCTTCTAAAACTAATACGATATATAGTATTTCGTCGATATTCTTTGTACATACTGCGCTATACCTACTCTCCCAAGAAATCCATCAAACACCACCTACGACATAAATATTCTGTATTTTTTCGCTTTTCCTCCTACGCGGACAAAACTTTCCACTGCTTCTATTTCGATTCATCACAACAAACTATCTAGTACTGTCTACAGGTAGGAGCGTCCGCAAAATATGTGAAGCTTCTGAGTTCATACGGCATTGACGCTATCGACGACACTCCATTCTCACACTTGTCATGACAAGCGGCTCCCCGAGTTACTGACGATAAACCAACGGCCGTATCCGCATCCGACTTTTGGAGGACAATCATTCGAATATCCTTGTGCAGGTAAATCTTTTCTCCGTCGACGGAACTGCCGAACCGGAGATGAATCAGGTAGCGAAGCCATTTCCGTGCGCTGGGGTCCCTATCCGACTTGCCCAACGGCATGAATAATATTTTCTGTCGGATAAAAGTCTGACTATCCGCTGGCATGCTTGAAAGATCATAGTTGATCACGAACATCTTCACCACAGTTTTCATTGGATTGTAGAGCGTCACTTGAAGGGTTCCTCGACGAGGGACAGGATACACAGTGGGAGATAACGTTACGTGAGCCTGTGAAACCAATTCAAATAAAAACATTGTCAGCAATCTCTCAAGCCTTCCTCTCAATTTTTATCCATAAATCCTATTTGCATATCATTAGCTCCAATTTGAGGATAATATAACATTTGCCAAGGAGCATTTTATCACAGTTATCGCTGTAAAGCTGTAGGCAGGAAAGCGCAATGTGGCTAATCACGATCAAGCATTAGTCCAAGCGACGTAAACAATTTCGTCGGATTGCATGCTCTTTTCTCGTACAAATCCTCCGTTAATGCATAATTTAGACATTGGGCAACTCGCACTGTTCCTAAATTCAATCCTTGAATTGATAGCTCATCAATTAAACTTGGAAATGGATAAACTAAATTGAGTATTAATTACGGTGAATGACCTGATACAAAAGCTCATTTTGTATTGTATGCATGAGGTTTAGCTAGTCTTTGTGTGGAAATAGATTTATTTATTTGTTTATGAGTATATTGCCTTTCTGACAAGATCAATAAAACTGAAAACAAATCGAACGTCCCATTTCTCCGATATTGCCGATTTCAATGGGATATTATTCCTGCAAATGTAATTGATTAGCAAGCATGAAACCCTTATAATATTTCGAAACATTTATCATTCATTTGTTAGAACGGAGTAGCTCATGGGCATCGGTAGTGTTTGTGTTACTTCCTCTTCAAAACTGATATCTCCATGCTACTTCATGTTTGTATAATACGTTCTAGCGTGTCTGATAAAGCATTCAGGGAAAGTATCAAACCGTATCGGTTAAATAAATATTATTCACGACGGAACATCACGTGGCTTGTAACTGACTTCCTCAAGTTCCTTGTTTCTCCTATGCATATCTGTACTTCTCCTAAGCTCCCAATCTCACTCTCACACTCCATCGACAATCTCATTGGCAATGAAAACAAACATCAATTCATCATCTCGTGTTCGCAACATCAAGTTTAATCCTACCTCATTCCGTTCATCTCCCTTGCTTGTGTACTCACAACACAAAAACATGGCTCAATGTAATCGTCATGAATATTTGCATAGTGAAATGGTTTCTCATTCACTCCGCCTGTCGTCGTGTGTACCAGTGTACCAGCATTTTTCTTAACATTACCGTTCCAACAAGCATTTTACAAACGATTTCATTTGGAACGGCAATGCCAAACTAGTCATAAAATACCCCAATGTGTTCTCTCTTTTTCATCGCATTTCTTTCACTCGCTTGGATTGCCAACAAACTTTTTTTACTGCAATATCGCATGCAAATTCAATTCTAAAAATGTCGATGTATGCTGTAAACGCATGAGCATTTAATGCGGGCTATATGTTTTGCGTACATGTTTATGCTAAATACTCCCGCTGAATAAATGTGCAAACACACGCAATGCACCAGCGTGACATTAAAATCTTGTTATCGTCATCAGAACTACTTGACTCGCTTTAATTTCGCACAAACAAGCAAGAAAAGTAGTAATGAAAAGTGAGCAAACTCACAGTAAAAAGGGCTTCTGTGCGAAGGTGAAAATTGTTTTGATTTTGCGTCCAACACTTCCATTTCGCTAAGATAAGTATATAAGCAACTTCAACATTTGTTTTCAAACAAGCCCAAAATCTCATCAAAGTCTTCCATCAATCTCAAGTAAAGTAGAACAGAGCGCACATTTTAGATGAGCAAAGCAATGAAAGGGCTATTTGCCAAATGCCATCAAAAGCGAGAAGACAACAAGCTTTTAATGCTGAAGCTTGAAATGAGATAAGCAGAGAAAAATTCAACCTCGAACTAAAACTCACTTTTTACTGATCGACCCAAAGCCATGATATGCTCTGGCTTCTTTGCAATTCAATATTCAATACTATCCAAGTGAATGTGCAACTATAGACGAAGGAGCTGAGAGATGAGATTGAGCTGGCAAGGCTAAAATGACGCGATGCACACATCTAGATGGAAGCTTGGAACATGGAAACAAGCAATTTATTATGCATATGGCTGAGTGGTGATATGCATACAGACACGAGCGAGTGCTAGGCACATCTTTTTTTGGCACATGCATCTCTTACATAATGGATACATATGAGGGAGCAGCTCTTCGTTTTTATGATTGTTCCAGCAGCGAACTACTCTCTTCTCCGCACTTGCTAAACGATAAATTCATGCAACTGTTACGAAGAAGCTAAACATATAAATTAGTAGATTGTGGACAGAAGATTGCAAGATAGATGATAACACGCAAAACAGTGGGATGCAACTTTTTTAGGGGAAAAATATTAAAACTCGCAAAAGACGCATAGAAACATATGAGAGCAGCAAACCACGTGAAAGCAAAAAAGAAGTATCAAGGTGAGACGAAGAGGTAATTAACATGAGCCAAGGTCTCCTTTTTACATTCAACTTTGAATATTTTCTGCTTGCCGTCAGTCTCAACATCTTTTTATCGTACATGGTTCATGCAAGTGGAAGGAGCAAAAATTCGCGGAGAGCATAAAAAATCGACGTTTACTAGTTCTGGTTAGTGAGAACGTTTTTTTCTTGATGTTCAACTTCCAAACAAACAAATGCTGCATGCTGGCTGCACATGATCAGAAATAGAACTTCGCATATATAAATCCAAGCAAGTTTTTAAACCTAACGCAGCTCGTGAAGATCAGCAAAGAGACGCGAATGACGCGAATAAAATGTTTGCACACACAGAATATAGCAAGCAAAGCCCACTGATGATGCTAAGCAAAAGTTTGCATGACAAAAAGAGGGTCTTCAGACGGAACACCGTGACTTACCATGTATGGTGCTGACACTCTGTCGTTATCACAGAACGTGTAGAAGAAAACGGTGACAGGGAGTTTGAAATTATGAGAGGAGCCGACATCCACTTCTGCAGTGAATCCTTCCACAGTTGACACTGGCTCAATGCGCCCATTAAAAACTGACTCTTCGAATGACCCGAGAAGGGACTGACTAGGCTCTGATAATCTACAAAAAAGCATATTCACATTACCTTACTCATTTTGTGGAAGTAATATTTCCAGACATATCCAGAAAAATATTTGAAATATATATCCCATTTTATGCCAGAGGGGGTTGGGGTTAGCAAATTCAAATTCACTCACCTTTGCCCGTGGAAATGAGGGCAGCCCATGGCTCTTCCTCGACTGCATTTTGGGAGGAGAGTGGAGTCAAAATCAAACCGACCAGCGGCAGGAGCAACTCCACATCTTCGAATAGGCGCAGGGCTGGATGTGAGGGGGAGACCACTTTTATGGAACACGAGGCTCGTCGCTCTGTTAAGACTCGTCTCGAATTGCAGCTTTTCACGGAGTGTCGGAATCTTGACATTTTGATTCCCTGCTACTGACAACAACTCATCTTTGTTAGCAGACTCGTCCGAAGAAATAAAGAACGCTGAGGTACATTCCCCATTTTCTGATGTCTGGGTAGCTTCAGGAATCGCGATGCGAAGATTCTAGCGAGGGCAAAATTCAGTGGAAAATTTCATTATGACTCGTTTTAGCTGAAGGGAAAGTAATCCCACTCATCAACAATCATTTTTTGTGTCTGCTCTTTCTTAATACCTTTGGCCTCCTGTGGGAAGACCCACCGCTTGCATGACTTCGTCGACTTCGCCCACCTCGGAAACGTATTCGAACGCCTGAGACATCCTCCACATTCTCCCCAAGCATGCCATACAACATTTGAGATTTGCTTGAAAGACATGGCTTTGTAATACTAGAAACATGACATGGAACTGGGAGCGAAGGAAAGTTTTCCATTCTTGGTAATGAATCCACTGTGACCTACATTTTTTGAAATGCAAAAAACATGCCACATTTATGTAGATATTATGCAAAAAACATTGATGTCCTCTTTTATATTTACTCAATATTGCAATCCTAACCATAGGATAACGTCAGAGCTGAACTTTAATCTTATCTCCAAAACCATTACGAAAACAGAATTTTCCGTATTGACTAAATCAGAAAAATTGCCTTCCTCATTCCTCGATGCATGTAAACGTTCATTTATTATCGCTGCTAAGTATTATGTAATACAACCTTTGTTGCATATTGTTTGGAAAATCAGAGGAAAATGTGCATTGAGCATTATAAGTATTGTACTTACTTTAACTGTCCATTTGGAATTGATCCGACCTTTGTTCCATCTTCTTTGATGACTATGAGTATCCCATGAGTTTTGGCTCTCAAGAGTAACCGCTGGGAACTCGTGTCTATCCCAGCCTTCCTTGAGTACCGCTCCGCTATCGGCCATATCAATGCGGACCTTCCACGCGGAAGTGAATTCATTCTTTTTCGATAACCAAGCTGCCAACTGAGAGAAGTGCAGGAAGGATCTGACCGCATTATGCAAATTTCTCGGTGTCATCATATTAGCAGGCGAACTGCCACCACATCCCTTGTTTCCTCCAGAAGGCTCTGGCGTGCTTTCATAACTCGTCTCTTCTTGTGGAACCAACGTCACCCTCCACTTTTCAATGAGCATTTCATTTGGATTTGTATTCGAGTTGAGTGCACTCGACGGGCTACCGCCAGTGAGCTCATTATTGCTTCCAATTTTTGTAGGAGTTAGGACAACTTCCAAGGTGAGATTAGATGGGTCTGACATCAACAGAAATTGTAGGGATGCGAGCTGACGACACTAAAGAAAGCCACATAGAGAAAATGTTGCAGCGTTAGTATTCCATTCCAAGTATGGCAGTGGAAAAATCCCATGAAACATAATAACAAAGGAAGGAAGTCTACGAGGAAACGCGAATCCACAATCCACACAGCTACTACGTAGCCGTCATGGATGCGTAATATGCGATGCTATGTCCAAATAAGCACAAGTGCAGCATTCTGCTGAGCAGAACGTTTCACAGTTTCCCCTTTGCCTGTGTTATGTATATGTAGATGCCCTTGCTTTGGCTTGAATGATGCATCGAGTCCCGAGAAAACTTTCACGTGAACTCTTGTGCAATAATCGATCAAGTCCGAGTAATACCAGTGGAATGAGCAAGGTTTACGATGATGACGCATACCATTAATTAGTTTTAGATGGAAGCTAAAGGTTAGGTATAAGGTACGGAGTGAAATATGTTGCAAAATATTGATACTTACCAGCGGATTCGTCTCGTAATCACAGAAGTGCGACACACTTTTAAAAAGACTTGTACAATGGTCCCCCTCGAGAAACCCTTTGGCTTGCTTATGATCAGGTAACCGACCCTCCAGAATCTGCATCCCCAGACCCATGAGAAACTGCGTGGGGGTCTTGGGATCTGGTGAAATCGTCATAATTGAGGCGTACGAGGACGGAGATCCTGGTCTGATCACCTCTTCTTCTGAAGGTGACAAAGGAGATACACTTGACGATGATGACGCAAGCGGTAGAGACGACGACGACGAGGGAATAGGCGAAGAGAAAGTTGAACGTTCCAAATCAACCATTTTTTGCATCATTGTCGGATTCGCGTTGTGGATATATATTTATATTTACAGTAGTTAAAATATGACTCTCTGAATACGACTGCGTAATTATGAGTTGAAACAGTAACAAAAAACAATTCTTGACGAGTATGACAAATATCTTTAACACTCTCTACATAAAATAGTAAGATTTGAACCTTTAGAATTCTCTGAACTATAACTCTTTTTCTACAACCAGGTTCCTACAACAAGGTTCGTGAAACTCTTTACAATTTGTTGGTGCAATACGGAGAAACAGATATGATGTTGTTAATGGGTGCACATCGGGCACATTTAGCAGGTCGATTCCGTGTTCTTTCTTGGAACACTTCAAGCCTTTCCTCCTGCCTATCGATCTCCGTTTCACGCTGTTTTATTTTTTGCTTCCAGAATCGCTCTACCTTATCAAAATATTGGGAATAATTTTTAAAACCTTTTGTCGAGCTCTTTCTTCATATCTTTGGACCTTGACCCGAAACTGTTTTCATTGCCCCTCAATCACAGTTATGCGAAGTGGATTCCTTCAACTCCTTGGAACGCACTGCCAAGTTCACTTCGCACCGGAGCAACAAAAACTTCGAAGAATGTATTTTTTACAACTTATCGTATCATATTTGGTTCTAAATTTCTGGATTTAGGTTTCTCAAAAACCTAGAATGCATACATATGCTGCCCGAATATGAATGTGGGCACACGATATGCTATAGCCTAATTTTACAATTTTATACATATCATTTTTGAACCGTGATTTTTGACGATAATTGGTAGAGGTACACAGTTTTGAGTTCAGTTTATCTTACTCTTAGTTTTCTTGTCCTAAATCGCATTTATCATTTCTGGAACACAGGCGTAAATTCTGGGACATGATAGTTGTAATCTGTGCTTACACCCTGTGCACATACTCTAATCAAAGTGTGTAACAGGGAGCAGAGCCCTGACACTGATAATAACTATGAGGAACAGAGTCAGGGAAATCTACACTAGCGTAACTTTCTTTGTGAGTGCCCGCAGCCACATCAATTACTTGCGAACACAAGGTCCCTTGCACACAATGAGGATGTCTATGAAAAGTATAACTTGGTGGGGATGATGACGACGATGGAACAACTCGATAGCGTTGTTGACAATGCTCACAATTCTTACAACTGGTACAAGACTGGGCCTGGCAAGGAACTAAACTAGCCTTATCTTCGACTTGACAATTACAACGAGCATAATCACCAGAACAACCTTCAGTGCTGCTTGTACAGATATCGCTACAAGAAGCACAGTTACTGTCTCTCAATGTCCATTGCACAAATTGCTCACTTTCAGAATCGGATCCGTTTGATGGGCAGCGAAGAAAGGATTTTTCCATTTTGGTGAAAACCTGTAACTTTTGTACTTGAAATTGATTTTCGTCTCCACTTTAAATTTGTTATAGAAAAAGATTTTAACTCAAAACAAAATTCGTTTTTTCTCCGTCGCGTCGCCCCTTCGCTGCTCTGATCTGACTCGTTGGAAATTGTGAATTGAAAAAAAGAAGTGAAATACTGAAAGAGAGATGGATATTTAAAAGAGAAAGAAAAAAAGAAGAGAGGAGACGTGTGTATCTTTTGTATGTATATGGTTTTATGTGTGTATTTTTAGTTGTTTTTTTTGTACTACATCTACCACTGCTGGTACGACTAATCGCTTGTGGTATAATGTGAGTGTGTGTATATGCTATGGTCCAAAACTTTTTCAGTGTGTGAACTGAACAAGTATAAATATTCAAGTAAAACTGTAAACTGTATTTTGGAAAGCTCGTCTCCGTCTCTCTCACGAGAAGAAAAAAACTCCTTTTCAATGCTATCTCTATCTGGTTGCTGGCTCTTCTCGTCTGTCTGCTTTTTGCATTCGCCAGCGTTTGCTCTCCTGCTTTGCTCCTTATGGATCTCACGTAGTTACTACATATGTTTTCCACACGTACATATATGGACTGCTACACAGCACACAGGATATATAACATTTAAACACACAACAACAACATATGACATATAGCCATGCACCACTTGTACATGCCTTCTCTTATATCCGCATGTGTTCCATATACCCATTCAATTGAACCTTTTCAGTGAGTCCATCAGCAGCAGCAGCAGCAGCGTGGAACTCTCTGAGCTCAGCACACACACATTTAACTCCACTGTGTTTCCTTGTGCGAAAAACCTGTGTGCTGAGTGGGACACACACACACACACAAAACTTGTATATAAAAGTGGAATGAAGGCGAAAAGGCGAATGATGATGAGAATCACGATGATGATTACATGGGATCTCTATGTATCTTTTTTCTCCTTTAGTTTGTGCTACTCACAAAACTTGCATGCTAGTCGATCCTTTCCTTCTCTCTCTTTTACTCTGTTCTACATGCTCAGCTCTGTTCTGTGAGTTTCTTGTGAACCCAAATACACATGCACATCAACTACACATTGTTATTCTCATGTATCCTAGCATGCTCCCAGACCTGTGCTTTGTCTGGGAGCAAACCTTGCTTCAGGTTCTTTTCTCTCAATATATCTATATTCTCTCGCTCTCCCTATCTTCGCTGAACCAATGTCGTCATCTCAGCTGTTTCCATTGCTCGCTCACAGGATTGATGATGATAGCCCTTTGCTCTTTACAAGAGAGTAAGCCAATATCTCTAAGCCTTTGTTCTCACCATTTCTGTATGTATACCTACATTTTATGCTTGTGAGAGTATGCGTTTCCCTACAAAAAAAAACTATGCAAAGGCTTGCCCTTAGATATCTCTCATGTGCTTGTGTGTGCTATGAGTTTTCATGTGAAATGCAAGGTTAATTGAACCCTATGGAAACTTCAATCAGAGTAGTCAGGTTATGTAAATAACATGCTGGTACGTTATGATT
>JAQFZW010001634.1:0-24566 GCA_034687055.1 Heteromurus nitidus
TGTAGATCTTGTCACATGAATTATCTCCACACTTGATTTTGTATACACCAGTTTTCGGTTGTACTTGTTTATCCTTCTAATGTTTAGTAATGAAGTTGCCAGTTGACTGCCGATACTTGGGTCGTACATGACTAATCCCACGCTTTCAAAAAGTTGGAAGGTTGTAGGCGACAAGTGGACACGATTATAAAATGCATTTTTTCTCTCTCTCTCTCTCCCATAACTTTATTAATTGCTTCAAAATGATAACTTGTTTTGCTCATTAGCGAACATAGCGCATATAAATTAGAATAAATGAGGAGAAAGAAGTTGAGTTGACTGTGTCATTCGCCATTGACTATGAGATTAGGCCACATTTGAACATAATCCAATTTATGGTTTTTATATGCTTTCTACATATTATTATATTCATCATGAATAAAAGTTCGAAAGGTTAAATGAAAATCATGCCCCAAGAGTTAAAAAGTAAATCACTGGGGGACAGGGGAAAAGTTTGCAGCTTGGATTTTTCTTATTGCATTTTTCAGTCCCATTCGCTGCATGTATGTGCAAAAATGTAATTCTAAGAAAGTTTAACATTTCCTTTACGATATAAAATGTGGATTTTCACCCATCGTCAATGCGAACGGCGGAGTTGCTGACATGTCGTTTGCAATTTATCTGAGGTAAGAAGTAACACGTCTCGAAGATAAAGGAAAATACTAAGCATAAAGTGATTTATAGGCTTGAAAATCGTATAAAAACGTTGAGAGAGTAGATCAACAAATTAGGTTTGAAATCACTATATTTTATCCATTCCGGGGTCACAGTGGTCATGTCCAACTACACTCAACCAGCACACTTGAACAATAGTCATTTATTTTTTCTATCAAGCAAAAGTCTAGTTCAGCGTAAAAGTATTCTGTGTTACAGGATGGGAGAAACACGTATTTCTCTTCATTACTAAAGTGTTTCATGTGCCACCACCACCACCACCAGAACCATTATTACCTTAGTCTTCATTACACTTTTTTCAATGCTCGTTGACATTTGACTTTGATGTCAAAGCTTGAATTGCATACGCACGCCAAGACCAACAAGATCTGTATCATATCGTGTTCGTGGCCCAAAGCTACCAAAAATCCTTTATTCCCAAAGCGTTTTCGTTTTTAGAATTTTGCAAAGTAGGTGACTACGAAATAAATATAACATAGCTTACAATTTTTATTAGTAAACTACAAAGTCTAAGCATGTTCCGATATCTGTGCAAAAAATCTGCAAAAAACCGTTCATCCTCTTCTTTTGAAAAGCAATCTTGTGATTGGCAAACAAAATGATGTCCTCTTAACTCTTGAATGACAGCAAGTTCAGCCCATTGTGTATTTTTGTATGGAGTCTCTGACAACGATGAGATGATGATAAAGATGAAAAAGTAACAAAATGGCTTTTCCGCCCCCGCGTCAGGCATATAGCTGCTATAAGAAAATGTGTGTTGCGCAACTCGTCTTTTGCTGACAGTGCAAAAAACCTATATAAAATCTGCAAATGGCGATTTTCTGCCGGCTCTCTTTAGAATTATAACTACAAAGTACAAAGTAGTCCAAATAGAATAGCCAAAAGAACTATGTTTTATACTCTCAACTCTTAACAATAATAGAGCTAGACAGAGAAGACGTGTCGGTCGTGCCGCGAGAGAAAAAAAGCTCTTAAGTTCTCTTGTCAAATTACTCATTTCAAAACTAATTTTTTCCTCTCATCAACATTTCTTTTGGAGGTGCTGTAATGGAGACAAGACTAGAAAATATATATATATAAATATATATAACACACAAGGGCCATTATCATTACACGAGCTTCTGAAGAGAGTGAAAAAATCTCTTTCAATATCGACACCGACAGTGACCAAACTCACGACATGACTCATTCATTTCAATTTCGATTTTTTATGAAAAATTAGTTTTCTCCTTTTTTGGAACCACCACGAAACTTTTTTTGTTGTATTATATTCATGGCACATCGTAATAAAAAGTGTAAATTTTACGAAGGTGAAAATGAGTGCACTTCAACTTCATCATCTCCACCACACTCCACAATTCCACATACCCTGGCCCATATACAAAAATATTGGCAATAGTCAATATTACTCTGTCGATTAATTTGAATCAGCTCAAATTCTTTTTTTATTGAAGGTGCTTGCAAAATTGGAATTTTTAAAGGAAACTTTAATTACACGTGACGTATATCGTCATTTAATAAGCACACTTTGTATCCCTTGCACACATACACAAAATTTCAGACATTAAATTCGGCCCTTGGCCTGTTTGCTCATTTTATATTTGCTATCCTAACGAGGCAAAACTTTATGAACTTAAAGTATATGCATGCAGATATTATTACTCGCTTATTTATCGCATCAGATCACGATAGGTATCAAAATCAAACAGCAGCATCAACAATAGGTAAGAAGAGGAATAATAATTGACAAATGAATAGTTTGTGCGTAATTTTCATTGTTGATGTTGTTCTCGGTTTCAGTGCCAACTTTTTTGTGTTGTTATTAAATTACTGCACTTCTAAATATATTAAAACGCACATGACTGCATTTCTGATGGATATCAATATGCAACAGGTGTCTGTATTTGTTACCTCATTCAACTTCCACGATGATAATGATGATGATCACACCATGCATGTCGATTACTTGTCGATATGCAAGGTGGAATGTGTGTATGCTGACTTACAAGCTCGAATCACTTTTTAAACTGTGAAGTGAACAAATATTCATGCTTGAGCAAGTGAATGAAGAAAAAAATCGTAAATCACGACTTGTGCCGTATTGTATGATGATGATGAACGGACAGCCGAATCTTTATAATATCGTCTTAAATCACATCTTGTTACTTTTTTCTGAAGGATATTCTATATTTTAATGTATTTTATCAAGATCAGCAACGCTTTAACCAATTGCTTATGAAGGCGATACGTATATGATAATCATGTTTATGATAGTCTACACTCGACACACAGGAAACTGTATGCAACAAATGTGAAAAAATGTCGCAAAAGGGAGTCGTCCGTAATGCTCAAAAAGAATATTCAATGGATAAAAACGGTGTTTTATTACAAGTTTACAACTCATTTAAAAGTTATCTTACTTCTGCAGTGTGATGAGCAAATACCAACAAAACATAAGCAGCGATGCAGCAATCCACAATTGTGCTGAAACTTGGAAAATTGACATATTTGCTTGTATGTTACACACCTGGCCGGTGGCGGATGTATACTTTTATAAAAATCTGATATAAAAAAGTGTTTTATTTTAAAAGGAAAGCTTTAAGGCATCCGTCTTAATTCGTTGTACCTGCCCAACTTGCTTAAAATCCTTGTAAATAGCACTTGACTCAAAAAGTCACAATAATGAATGTTCTCCTCACTTTGAAGAAAGATTGTTTGAATTTTTTTAGGCATATACCTATCTGCTCATTTTTTATGACATGCTCCTGGCGGCGCTGTCATGATCGAGTATAAACCACTTTAAAAGTTCTTACATATTTACAGAAAAATATCTTGAGCTTATGAGCCTCTAACAATAAAATGTGTATGTGTGCGTAGAAATGTGTAATATGGTCTTGGAGCTACAACTTCCTTGCTTGGAATCATTTTTTTCAACATTCTCCTCTGGTGGTGACGACGAAACTCTTTAAAATGGTTTATGAGTTTTTGAGCACACAGCAGCAGGCCAGCAGCAAATATCACAAAAAAATGAGAAGTGAATCCATGTTGCAAACTTGAGTTGAGTTAAGCACATGATTTTTCAAAATAAATTATGTTGAGAAGGCCGTTTTTTTGAAAATTTTATAAAGTAGCAATGATGTTTCATTGGAGCGAAAAAAAGTGAATGTTATGTTAATGAAATATATCCCTGCGTGTGATTTTCAACCACCTGCTGAATCGAGAAATGATAGGGTATAATATATTTATGCATAAAGCGACAGGTAACCAAAAAAATCACCTGAAAATTTGGGGAAAAAATTTAAATGGACTTCTTCCCATTTTTGAAAAGTTTCTCAAAAAGGGAGTTATTTCATATTAGCGATTGCACATCTCCTCCACTCCAGAGATCAGAATCAGCAAAGAAATCCCTCAGCAGATTCAAGCTTTTAAGACATAAGTTCCTACATAAACAAGAAATCCACACTGAATACTTGTATATATACCCAAGTCATTTAATTTACTTTTGAATAAATACAAACTTCCTTACGGCGATGCACTTTATGCTCACCATCATGCCAGACTTATGGAGAGAATAGACGAAAAGGAGCAACCATTAAACGAGCATAACAAGCTAACAACATCAATAACAAATGAGATTGATCAACATGAGCGGACATGAATGAAATGCATCTCTCTTCTCTCGAATAAATGTATAAGCGTTTTATGCTTCACTTGCATAATAAATCCTATTCTTCGCACACCGAACTCTTGTCCGGATATTTTGTTGAGAGGACGATGCCCTTTTTTTGCAAAATAAATGCAGAGTTTGAATGAGCATACATCTTAAACCAGAACCAGACCAGAAGTTACCGATTATGCAAGTCAAGTTTACTGGCTGTACGCATGATTAGCATTATGCTGATGATGAGACCAGGGATGGACGAGTTCTTTGAGGAAATAAGATGATCTCAATTGGTTATGCTTACGGTTTCGGCGAGAGGATGAACAAATCTCCGACGGAGTCGTTCATGTCATTACGAAACTCATAAGCTAAAGAAGCTTTATTAAATCGACGAGCGTAAGTGAATTGAGATTAATACGTGGACATTATTTAATGCTCCTCCGGTTTCAACTTTTTGCTGTGGTTGGGATGAATTACTATACGAATTGTTCAAGATTTCGTGAATATCTTTGTCACTTCATTAAATCAATTTTGATGAGTCAAGATTCTTCTCTTTCAACAAGAATTTAGAGCGATGCGATAAGCGCTCTGTGTAAACAGTAAACATGCATAGCAAAGAGAGAGAGAGAGAGAGAGAGAGAGAGAGAGAGGTTTATCATGAAACATTTTAAACCGTCTACTGTCCCCTCCGTGAATGATATTTGCCATGCCACACGAAGGACCTTATTCTTGCGTCTAGTTTAGCCAGTTTCTCCTCTGAATTCTCGAAAGAAGTCAAGAGAGATAAGGCGGAAACCTGACTTGGAGCAGGATCTTCATATCATCATTTTCCCCTTGTCCTCGTCACCACAAGAATCAATTTTTTATATTAAATTTATAGAAGGTAAAAATCTTTTTCACCATCGCAAGGTTGGAAGGAACAACTTTTTAGTACAGCGGGAAATCGTTACCCGCATTCTTAATGGGTATTTTATTATTGCAAATCCATTGTTTTTTCATTATATTGTTATCATATCAATATAAATAATAACATACAATAAAAAGTTGATGTGTTCCATTTCATTGCTTTAATGGCCATCATCATGATGCCCTTGTAATCAGGATGATGATGATGAAACGTGCCTTGTCTGTGGCTACTTTGTTTTCAAGAGAAATCCATTACAATTTATTTAAGACCATTAATATACATACCTGCATCCCATTTTACAACGTGCTAAATGATAACCAAAGCTCAGAAGATGAATGGACCTACAAAACTATTACGTAGGCCATTCTGGCTAGACCATTTTGATTAGTGCTGACTTGACTGATGGAAAAATTGCAGGAAGCTAACTGAGTTCTGAAGGTAAATAGGAAATTAATAGATACCTTCGGAGCCTAAAATTAAGACGGAGGAAATGGGGACGGGACGTAGGCGTGAAACCCGAAGTATTTATTTTATGCTTTTCCTCTTTTTTCAGAAGAAAAAAATTGCTTGAAAGATACGAATCCGAGTTAAAGTTCAAACTTTAAGAGGAAAAATGTACCGTAAAGGAAACAAAGGGCGGATGTGGAAGACGGTCGATGACTATTGAGTTTAAAAATGTATAAGCATTTTGTACATAAAACAACAAGTATTACCGACTTTTTCCTGATTGTTAGAATGCACCTCAACTCAACTATTTTTATATCCACTTTAAGCCTTACTCTAACATAATACAGGAAAAACTTGCACTATTGTCCCGGCGAAAGAACCTGTCTCTCATTTGCTTTCATCTCCTGTCGTCTCGTAAGGTAATGTGAGCGGTGGATGTGGAATGAGCAGATAAAAATCAAGTTTCATGAACTCTTACATCAAGCAATCTACCATTGGATAAGTTGTATTACGTAATTTCAAAAAATGACAGGAAAATGTTGAAGTCATTTTCGAATGCTTCAACTTCAAGTGGTGCAGAAGGCAGATAAGTAAGTATTTTATTCTTGTTTCCACTTGTCTTGCTCGCAAATGAAGTAGTAAAATATATTATGGCTTTATCCAGTTGGAGAGAGACTGATGGACGATGATGGGGGAATTGAAATGTGGAGAAAATCTGAATGAAAAAAGGATAACTTGTTTTAATACAGCAAACATAACAGCGTTATCTTATCCAGTTTTTTCTGGCTACAAGTGAAATTCGGAAGAATGTTTTTACTACGCAGACACGATGACAGCCCACTGGCCAGTTTTCGTGATTGTTCACTTAGCGAATTGATATTAGAAAATGCATGTTCCAGATTCCAGTCAGCTATACACTTCATCTAGAATTATACTGACTGACCCAGAGAGAAGAGGATACAACTTTTGGTTATTTATGCAATGATTTTTTACTCATTAAATGTTGTTCATTGGTTCAGTTTGAAATATTTTTTATGGAGAGGCTTGTCATGTTATTCCTATTTATTATCTAAAACACGATTCTGATTTTTGTATCGATACTAATGGCAGATGTGTGGGTGTGGATATGCAGTTATGTGTATATGCATCTTACTGCGATGGAATCAATACGGTATCATCTTATCACTAATCGAATCGCAGTTTTTTTCGAATTAGAGTTTAGTTCCGTTATAAAAGTAGCATCTTGTCTACTTGAGGCACTCATAAAATATAACTTTGCCAAATACGAATACGCGTTGAGATTACTTAGATTATTGACCAGTTGCTCCTTCTGGCTGTATATATGCTATTTTACAAATACAGTAATCCACGTCATAAGATATGATCCAAGACATGTACACAATAAAAAGATGGATTAGGCTTGGAGGCTCTATCTTTGAACAAATGAACAACTCCCACACAGCAGCGAAGAAGCCATAGCACATGTCAAAAAATATATGCGAACATTGCCTGCCTATATGCCATTGACGATGTGGACATTTGAAGAACACAGCAGACACTTGATAAAGAAGTAGTAAAAATAAGCAAATGATACGCTCATCGTCTCGGTCACCTCACTCAACTTCTTCAACTCTTTCGGTCATTGCATTATTATTATTTTTTGTTATATTTGTGTGTGTATTATAGTTTACAAGACATATTCTCATGCAGACACAGACTATAAGTTGATATATTAGCTCCTCCGCCCAGCTAGCCAGACGAGACGAAGATGATGCTCTTTAGAAGAAAAAAATCAATTCATCAACGAGGAGATACTACCTTTTGCAGAGAAGACGTTCCACTGACTCATGCATCACAATCAGACAAAACTGAAAAAGGTTCGCGTTTCGTTCGAGCCAGAGCCAGTGACATGAGCACGCATTCAAAAAAGCAAGTAAGTACATATGTTCGTAAGGGGTAGCTCTTCAATGGCTATTTTTAACCTGTCAAACCAAGCCCAAGAAAAAAAACGCTCAATGACAATCAAGAGCGTCTCGGTTCAGAACTTAATGCAAAATGGCAACAGTTTTCTTTATTCGATGAAATATGTATATCGCATTTCAATTCTTCTTTATCTTCATCTCTCTCTCTCTACTCCAAACGTATTATATTGAATAGGCATTCATGTCATTCCTTGTTGCAAGTGAATCAAAAATACAAATCTCAAAGTCAGTTGAGAGTCTCTCTATAATAAAAAAAAGAGTGTGTGTGGTGGGTTGAATGCCCAAAATAATCGATCGGTTCCTTGACAGTTAGAAAACTGTACGGAAAGTTTACAAGCGTCAACGTGTGTAGCAAGTCAACTGTTTTGAAGATTGTTGGACAGGTATGAATTTATGTTATTGTGTTTCTACAGGACTAGCGCGTATATGCAAATTTGCTCAAAGTTATATATGAGCAGATGAAGATCTTATGTAATCACTCTTCGAAATCTATTCGCACCGATGTCGTAAATCTAAATCTATGCTGCTCATTGTGTTCTATATGCATAATAGTTGTATATGTGTTGCAATAAACGTTCTGGCCATGTGCAAAATAAGGATGTTGGTAAAAAGGAGGATCATCCCCAGCCCGAGCAGAGATTGATGATCATCTCTTAATGCTTCCTCTTTTACTTTTAAATGCTTCCTTTATGGGATTATTTATGCACAATTAATGAGCTCCCATGGTGTTGTGTTGTGTTGTGTGTGGTGTTGTGGTGTTTCCTTTATCTTTCGTAGCAAATCCTCCTCCTTCCACCTGTTACCACCTCTCTCAAGTCCTGCTTCTATCTGCTCCTGAAACCTTAAGGAGACTTCACACTTACGAGTTGTTAGCAACTTTTGCAGCGCAACTTTTTCAATTGCAACCTGAAGCAGCAACTCGCAACTCGTGAGTTGCGTGTTCACACTAGAATGGAATGTTACTGCTAGCGCTTTTGCAACTTGCAGCAGGGTTGCAAGTTGCCAAAGCTAGTAATATTGCACGGGAAAACGTTCACAAATATGAACAAGCATGCAACTGTAACCAATCATATAAAACGCGTGATAAAATCCTCAATACTGTTGTCATATTCGAAAACGAAATGCGTTTGCTTCAACTTGGAAGATAAAGTGTACTTCTTTCTAAGGGTCCTGTCGACAGTAAATTCGCACGAGGAGGTCATCAAGGAATTAAAAGATGCATTGAGGTGTGTGTAAAATTACTACCAGCTCATGATGCACTCAATGCACTGAATCTGCTCCGTTTTCATTCCAATGTCAGAGCATCAGATCGATCTGAAGCAATTCGTGGTAATCATAAGATATAAGCAATAAGGTATGAATAATGTTTTGTGTACTACTGATACTTCTCGTTGGCAAATGTAATAATTGAATTTTTAGGTAATAGTCGTCGGTGCAGATTTAGGAACTGGAAAAAACTGTTTTAAATCATTTGGCCTAATTATTATTTTCTCGAGTTTATTATTATATATATTATTCCATAAGTTTCTAGTAACAAATTGAGTATTAAAAACAATAATAATTTATATCAAAAATCAAAAAGTAGGAATTTTTGTAATATACTGTTTGGCCAGAAGTTCGGTAGTGATTATCTTGAAAATGATATAAAAATTACGATTATCTCATGTAGACATGACTTTTTTTTTAAATACACTTCCTCATTCAAATTGTTATACGTCTCACTTTGCAAGAAATTGGCTATCAAATGTACATTGCATAAGTTGGTATTGAAATCGAAAAGAAGGGTATGGGTTCATTCCATGAATATTAACTCAACCCTTTCTAGAATATAATGAATTCAATTATGAAAACATTTTTGCTGTATCGAATATTACAAGTGAATTCACAGTTTTTTCGATATTAATATCCAAGAATTATACCTTTAAGAAAGATCACAGTAAATAGCGCTAATTAATTACTACGATTTGTTTTATTTTATCTCTCAGAATTAACATGTTGCTAAAAAATGTCTGGAAGAAGCTTCTCTCGGAGAAGCTTCAAAAATAACGGTTGCGCAGGGAATATCTTTGTTGCTGCGCTTTCCCTGTGGTAAGGTATGAACACGCAGGCAACTTTAATTTTGAAGCCGCAACAAATAAAAAAGTTGCGAAACTCATGATGCAAAATCGTTTTGGTAATGTGAAACCGCAACTCCGAGTTGCTATGGCAAAATGTTGCAACAACTCGCAACTTTCCCTAAGTGTGATTTACCCATTTACTCTTGAGAAAATTAAATGATATAATTGTTGGATTAGCTTCAATTAGCCTGATTTTTTAACAGAAAATAGGAGTTGTGTTCGAGTTCAAATATGAGAACAATTTTCCATATTGCGAACTTCATCATCATCATCATCTTGTGAAAATTATCATTATCCTATTTTGTCGCAAACAACTCTGTAATTAATAAGACAAGAGGATGCATTTATTAGCTGAGCGGAGGACAATATTTCATTTTACCTTTCGTCGTGGCTCCATTTTTTATGCAATATATTTCTTCTAGTTTACACAACTCCTTTGGTGGATTGTATTTTGCCCATTCTTTTAACATTGTTTGAGTGCACCATTTCTAGCACTGTGTGGCTCTCATTAACGTACTTTAACTTACATCCAACAAATTCACGGCGGGTTGATAATTGAGATAATAAAAAGCTAGAATAGCCTTACTTTCATCATCAACTCGTTGTCGGGGAAAAAGAAAGAAGAAAAAAAAAATTTTACTGCCTAGTTTGGTATGGCACACTGATTAAAATGCTCATTTATGGCAATTTTATATTCTCTGCATAAAATTATTCCTGTCCATTAAACACAATCTGTGAATGCGGCTTGTTGATGTTGATAGGTGAATCTAAAGCACACGTGAACTGATACTGTTTTGTTTTGTGGCGACCGTCGTGTGGTCGTAGGATTTTTTCTACTTTTTATGCACATTTTGTGTGTTAAATGCATTGAGAAAATGTAATGACTTGCGATATATATATTGTGAGTAAATTGCGGTTGACCTGCTTAACCCATACATACAATTTAATTTTTGTGCACACATAATTTATGGGGAATGAATACCAAAAATACCCAGAGAGATCGTTATGCTTGTCATTGTTTGCTTTAAAAAAAATTTAACTAAAAAAAGGTCACTCAGATGCACAAAAATGCAAATTTCGACAATTATTGTAGAGCAAAGCAGTTAATCTTCTCTTCAGGGTTAAAAGGGTTAGATAGTTTTCATCATAGTTTTTATGGGCTCAGCCATATTTTTTGCATGGTATCATTGCGTATGTTAAGTTGCGTGCATGTCATCATTGGAAAAAGTGCGTGTGGTCAGATCATTTAAAAAACAGATATATATCTTGACGTTTCCTGCAGAAGACCATATCGTCGACCCCAACATTGACTAAATATTATGATGATCAAGTATGAAAGGTACGATGCACTTCCCCAATCACGACGCGTTGGTTGTGGAAAATGGAAATGGACATGGAGAACATGCAGCTTCCATACGATCAACCTGCCAAGAAGGATAGGAAAAAGCTTGTTTTTCTCGTATCACCATCAGACATGCAAGAACCCCCGTAATTTCCACTCATCATCACATCAGAGATGAGTCAGATGGGAAAAGCATATAGCCAAGCCTTCTTCAAGCAATTCAGTGCCAATGTCAAAATGTGCTGTCATTCATCACGAGGCTTTTGACTTATCATCCTCATGCAACTACTATACTACAGCACATACATGTATCTATTTTACTTGTGTGAAATTAGCAAAACGGGATAATTTTCAAGGGAAAACAGGCACCGCTCTTAACTTGACGTACGAATGAATATAAACTATTTATCAAATGTAATAAATTTCGCTGAATATATTGGATAATTAAAGGAAGGACCCCACATAATGTGAGCCAAGGGAATGCGGAACACTTAAATCTGCATTTTATACATTTGTGTGCTAACAACATTTATTGCCTATTTATATATTTACATTTATGCACACTCAAATTCTGTAATTGATGTAGAGACAGATTCCTTGGATGTTTTAATGCATAAAATAAACTAAATTGTTGCATGCGGCGCAAGATTACAGACATTAAATTCACTACAGTTTTTTATTATTGGGCTATAAGCATATTATATTTCATGCGTACTACACTTGTACTCTTCTGAATGAAAACCTGCTCTGGATAAAATATTGCTCTATTTCTAGCCCAAAGCGTAAAAATAATTACATACATTTTTCGACTTGAACAAAGAAAAGATTATTATATTCTTTAGGTCACCGAAAAGGTCGCGGTGTGACTGGGATGCATAAAGTACTGAAAAGTATATATTTTTTCATGTTACATGCTGCCAGCTATAAAAATCCAATAACACAACAACTTTCCACATCTCCACTCAAAGTTTAACTCCTTTTTACTATTACAAAAAAAATCGAGTAAAAAACGAGATCAAAAAGCAAAAGGGAATGATGATCAACTGAGAAAGAACCGAAGCAAGTTCCTTACGAGTATTATATAGATTTTAATGATTTTCCCAACAAGTTCAAGTCCACATTCCAACTCCAATACTGGCCATGATTTTTGTAGAGCTGAGTTGGGACTATTTGAATGAGAGGCATTGAATAAAGCTGGTAAAAAACTATCTCATACTTACATATGTGCATTATACCAATTGAAAACGTGCTTAAAGGTACTTTCGTTTTTTCCATTGTTTTAAAATGGAAAAAGATTTTTTTACAAGTATTGAAATCTTTTTAATGTTCTAAAAGCACTTACACTTTACTTCACCTATTACATTAGTGTAGGAAGCCATGCATTATGCATTTAGGAGAGATGAGCAGAGCACAGGTACCACGGGAAAACTGAATCGGATAATTAGGGTTTACGTGAGAGAGGTGAACAGAACACTCAAGGGAATATATTTTTTCCATATTGCTCCATAACTTGAGATAGTAAAACATAATAGCATGATCTATGTACCCTCTCCAATCTTACGTAAATCCGGTTTTCGAAAATAAAAGTTGAGCTGAGCATAAAAAGTATACATACGTACACCATCGCCGCCACCACCACCGCTGGGGAGAGAGATAACGTGATAAAAAATCAAAGGAGAGAAACATTTCACATGATCACTCTGGATTATATTGGGAAATGAAGGTGAGTTGGATTAGAAGGAAAACGAAATCGAAGCACAGTTAAGAAAAAAGTAGTGATGAACACAAGAGGAAAAAGTGTAGAACTCCAATCATCAATTTTCATCGCTCGGGTTCAATCAGGTTGCTCTTGTGCTTTTAGAATTCCCAAAGCACACGCTCCTTATGAAGATATAAAAAATTCTTTGTAAAAGTAAAAAATGAAACAAAAAGTGAACCGATTTGATATAAAGTTGATCAGAAACGCTACATGTTTGAATCCCTACTGAATGAGTATGAGGAAGGCTGTTGTGTTGGCTCATTTCGTTGATTCGTTCTCGATCTGAATTTTTTTAACAAGAGATATGCTTCTTGAGTTAGTATCATGGACCAGAAAATTGTCAGTAAGGTACAAGAAATGGGTATGATTTGTATATCATTTAGTTAGGCATACATTCTGTCCGCCCATTTTCTTATTTTATGGAAATTGTATTCTTCATTAGCTTATTTCATACGATTCGAGAGAGATGAAAATCCAAGGAAAAAGGAGAAAAAAACTTGGCACCGCATCCACAGTCCACATACACATGTCTTTCAGCAAAACTAAATATTTTCCTTGGCGAGAGTGTGCCTCAGAACATCCTTGCATCGCACATGTCATCATGATTAGCCACACATTATCTTGACCTTCTCCATTAATATTATTTTACATGTTCCTTTTGACGTATGAAAATCCAGTAAACATAAGTAAAGAGTTGCACTCGAAAACTCACAAAAGGTGCATGCATGCTGCGTGTTTGAGGGTCGCGCAAGTCGCAATCATTTCATTCCCTTAATAATAATCGTTATCATCATTTGTATCATATCATCTTTCCTTTTTTCATGCAAATTAGTCAAACACAAAACGTAGCTAGATTGGGCCTTAGCTATAAATTCGCTGCAATTTCTTTTGTTTGTAGTTTTCTTCAAAGACTCGGGCTCGCTCTCTAGTCCGTGTGCCTGTTTTTGTGTCGCGCTCTCGTCTTATGCGTGCTCAGGTGTGCATTTTAATTCTTTCCTTTTGTTGTAGAATAACTACAATTTCTGCAAGAATATGAAACGAGAAGTAGTAATCACGCAGCGGAAAATGGGGCTTGTTGCACTGGTATATATATTCTCACCGAAAGATACGAGTCCAAAATGCGAAACACAAATCACATTTTTTGCCAAGTGAATAACATTTTCAAACAAAAATAAAAATGTCATGCAAAACAGAGTAAAAGTGGATAGTGCACACATTCATAGGCGGACAACGAATCTCTAGACTCTCTGACATGGTTATGATGACTGGCCTTCAACAAGGCAACACAGCTTGAATTTGACACATCTTGACATGATCACAGTAAAAATTACGAAGACAAAAAAGGGGAAAATTCTTGTTGAGACAGAAGGGGTCACAACAACACCATGTCACATTATCATCATCGTGTGTCGAGAGACAATCTATGTAAAAGTGTCCAACCCCACAGTCTCAAGTGGACACACAAAAAACCCAGCATTTAACTTTTGTGCTTGTGGCATTGTTGTATGCATTAATTCCACCCTTTTCCTCCAAGTCTTTAAGTATTTAGGTATTCCTCTGTCCTAATGTCACATTTTTAAAGTGTTGTCGCACACCCAAAAAATGTACTGTTTTCTGCTGAAAGTGATGCCGACAAGTTATATGAAATACTGTTATCCATCTTTCTTTTTTTGCTAAATCGCGATAGCATAATGGAAGATATAAGGTAAACCAGCCAATTAATTACAGAAATTGCGGCAACATGCTCACATTGTAAAGGAGGCACTTTACAAGCCACTCGAGAAGAGTTTTTTCTTCTTTTGCTTTTGGCAAGTCTTGTTCTTGTTTGCTCATTGTTATTCGGCGTTTTGACAGGATTCAGCAGAGTATTGGCATTCGAGATAATATAGCACACCAACCTCTTGTATGCAAAAATATTTCGCTGATTATAATAATTACTAATATCGTTATTTACACAAAAAAGTGTTTTCCGACTTTGATATTTTTTTTCGAAAACAGAATGCATAGATTTGCATAGAATAAAATTAACGTTGTGTGCAAAGATTGTGATAGAGATTTTCTGTGTGGTCTTCCTCAGAAAATCTTGTACAATCTCTATTGCTCAGAAAATTATCGGGTTCACTGCCTAGCATCGTAGCATCCCCATGCACATGTCAAGCTAAAAACAAAAGCATTGACCATTGTCGGATCTTTTTCTCTTTCTAAATTCTGACATTGTGAAATGGTTATAGTTATGAACTTGGAAAGAAATATATTTTTAAGTTTTATGTTATAGCATATAGTTGTTTTGTTATAGGATGATCTTCGTGTTCACATTATTTTACAAGAAATTATTGTTTCTCCTGTTCCTATTTCACTTGCATGTGCCATATTGTAAATCTATGCTTCTAATGTTTTAATGTGCATTTCTGGGCAAATGAGCTGTGATGAAGTGCGTTTTTAATAGGCCTGGTTTTTCCTTACTCGACGACTGTCTGAGAGGCGAAAGCGCTTAAGGATATTTTCCAAAAATTTTCTCTCTAGCTTTTTAGAATCTATACTGCCCTTCGTTTCACTCTTCACTTCGTTGAGAAAAATGCCCTCCAAACATGCACAACATATTATGCGCATATTATAAATGCACATATATGCTTATTTGTAAAGCACCAAAAAAATCTCTCATCGTTTCACCAGAGCTCACCCACAATTTTACACACCTGAGAAGATGTGTAACAATCATCACACTAGCACCAACCAGACAGAGAGACCATCTTCTTCACCTTCGAATATGCAAATGGAGCACCTTAGCGCACACACATTTTCCATGTAATCTTGTCTTCTTGTCGTCAAAACAGAGGACGATAGAAGCGTTATCATTAGCGAGATCACATTTGATGTGGTGATTATACATGCATGCACACATTTGATGTGCATCTTATTGTGACATGAGACTTGAGACATGCGGAGAGAAGGGAAGAACACATAATCAAAAAAATCTCTTTAGCTCGAGTATCTTTGTAAATGTATCCAACAAGCTTACAGGCAAATAAAATATTGTTTTTCCTTGTTCGTACTTTTTCTGATTGTAAAAGCACACACAATTTATTTACACAGATTGTTGCAGCATCATAATTATAAAGTGTCCACGCATCCGAGAGCAACTCGGTACTCGGTGCTGAAATAAATTATTGAAATACTTACGCAGACAGAGGATTGTGTACTCAAGGGAAAGAATTGCATTTTTACTCATTTACATTTTAAAACGATTTTCTGCTGCGGGGATATAATGCGAAGCAATAGATAAATAAATGTGTGTGCCTTATGGCTTCATTATTATTGTAATCAAGGGACGAAATGTGGCAATGAAAATGAGGGAGAGATGTGGCATAATGTCTTTTTTTCTTGGGATTTATGAGCTTTTTAGAGATGTGGAGTAGTAGAACGATTTCTGCATACAATATCCAATTCTGTGAGCAGGGAAAAGTTATTTGACCAACAGAATTTTGAATAAATTTATAAAAAAAGAGAGATGAAATTTGAGTGTAATCATAATCATAGCTGCTCTCGGTTGGACAGTCATAGTCAAAGTCATAGTAAGCCAATCTTATTTTTTTACAAATTTATTGCAATGGGTAAAAAAAGAAGTTATAAGATAAATATGCGTATACCTTCGAAGAGAAATATAATTTTCAGGGAATAAAAAATGATAATGTTCATTCATTATAAAGAAAGTGCCTATGCATCACGCTCGCTCGTGTGGATTCTAATAAAACTCTCTGAATCTCCATATAAGATGAAATGAAGTATTCCTCTCTCTCTCTCTCTCTCTCTCTATCTCTGATTATTTGCATTTATTACATCAGGTCAGTTACTTTTTAATTTCTTTTTCTAACACGTGTTTCCATCATCAAGTATCTTATTTCAAGTATAATATGTGCATATCTTGTTTATCATAATAATCTTGAACATCATCATCTCAATAGACATAAAAAATCATCTCCAACATTTAAAAAAATCTTCAACAAAATATAAAAATAATCCGTTACGTTTACGTTGCGAGCTTTATTGAGTGTGTATCAGTTTAGCAAATCTACAAATTGTAGTAGTTGATATCAGACAACATCAGACAAGAGTTACGTGGATTGGATTAATGCGAGTGAGTGCATATATGCCTAATTTAGCGGTTTACACAGAGGTTATGCACATATCACTCTGCTCTCCTCAATGGAAAATCAATTTTCACGAACAATCTGCTATTTTTCCTTTTGAGAACGGTACACAGCGAAGTTCTTCTTGATAAGATGTGTAGAGAGAGAGAGAGGAAAATGCATTTATTTTTCAATATAGTTTTGCTGCTGTTTTGTCTATTTTTTGTTTGTTTGTTAACGGTACCTTGTCGAAAAAAGGAGGCTTTTACATTGGTAAAAGAAAGCAAAAACATTTGTCTTACTTGGGGAGGATTGCATTGCATTTTTTACCTTGAATATATACTCGCAGTATGTATATTAGTTAAGTATATATGAGCAGACGGCATACTGACTATATGACTTTGACTCGGCTGGTTACAGTTTTGTGTTTTGCGTTTAAAATGGTTCACTTTGTTGAAAGACTTTTGAGTAAAAACGTTTCACAGTTTTTTTTCATTCGTTCCGCTTTAACCTTCCTCAATCAAGCTCAAATTACTTCACTGCAACAATAAAAGCTAAGCATATGCAAGGCTCTTTTTCTATATAAGATAATAGACGAAGTTTTGACTATGTTTTTTGATCAACATTCTCATCTTCGTCGGAGCCAAGAGCCAAAGTAATGTTTCTCAAAAAATTTCGTAAAATGCTTCATCTAATCTAATGTGTGGGAAGGGTGGAAGCAGACGAAGAAGAAGACCCAAGTTGAAACAAACTTGACTAAATAAGCGAAAAGTTGTTAGGAAAGTCGCAGAATCATAGAATATAATATTATGTTATCTTTTTTCTCTACACAATGACTCATATGTATCCTTGTGAGTGTGAGAAGCGATGAGTAAATTTTGTAGAGCTTATCACAAACAGACAAGAAGAAGAGTATGAATTCGAGGAACGAAGATAAGGATAATTTATAACAATATAAATGCTTACTTTTGTGGAAAAATTGAAAAAGAGGACCGGTTGTCTGAATTTACTTTTTGAGCGGAGAGATAGAAAAGTACGTGGAGCGTGAAAAACTAAGAACTTTTCTTGAATATTGTATTTTGGATAATATATCCTTCTCAAATAAATTTCATATTGCAACAAATATACATAGATTTTTTTTAGCAAATTCGACTTTTGCAAATGACGATATACATTTGCGTGGGCAGATTATATTTTGTTGGCAGAAAATGAACACTTACTTTTTTCAGAGCAGTCGCCATTCTAGAGTACGTGGGTATATGTTGGAGTTGAGGGGAAATGATGGTTAGTTGTTGTGAAAATCAGTTTTGCATATCTGAGACACTTCTTTTCTTCATCCCCTCTCTTTCTTTATCTTTTTCCTCATCTCGCAAATCGTGATGTTATTTTTTTCAAGTCTGACTGTCTCGACGTAGTCGACATCGTCAAAACTTTGGCAGAATCTAAGAGAGCACACTTATTTTTATTTGTCTCGTTTAAAGTTACTTAGATCAGGAATAAGACAAGTTCAGATTCAGAGTAATCCTCAGACTTCTTCTTCTGTAGTCAGAATTCTTGCCGATTTTTTTCTCATCTTTTGTGTGCATGCAGCTACTGTTTTTATATACATGCTTTCAACAATGGAAACCCGAAAGGGATCAACTCAACCATCAATGAAACGTGACAGGGAGGAAGGAACTACTCAAGGAGCCCCTCGTCAATATTTTTTTTCTCATTTGTACTTTTCTTCTGCTGATTCAATTCCTCCTTCATACTCACCGGTTAATTAGCGGACTTTTTCAACTTATCATATCTTTTCTACTTAACTAAATTACCCTTCTTGCACTCCACCCCCATTTTTCCATTTGCAGAAATGGGAATGGCACGCCACGACCTCAACCAAAGGCAAACGCAAATATCCATTTCCCACTAAAAACAATATAAATAAGTCAATAATCATCATCAAAAAAAAGTAGCCGAAGACGGGATTTGAAAGGTAGACGATGTTTACTCCACAGGTATTGTATTTTATATATTATTATTACTATTACACATTACACTACACACCGTTGTTCCTTTTTCGTTTCTCGCTTTGGCCATCGAACCCATTTCTTTCTAAAAAAGATGCCTGCCTTGCCTTGTTGAATGATGGCGAAAGATGAGCTCATGATGATGATGATGTGATGTTCGCAAAAAGGAAAGCCACCACACAATCCAAAAAATCCAATACAATAAATAAATAGCGTTTTTGTTTTAATGCAGTCTACCGCTCAGAGCAGCAACTCGAAGCTCATCTGGCAAAAATAAAATAAAAAATGATGATGATCTTGTTGAGCTATTCTCCACGTCGTCCCGGCCAAAACCTGGTGAACATCAAGTAGCCAAAACCGGTCATCATATCATCTTGAAAAAAGTGCTCCTGGCTTATATACCTCCATTTTTATATCACCTGCTTTTTCCTCTCTTCATGTTATCATTACTGTAAATAAAGTTTCTACTTTCCGTTCTAGTCCAGACTATATACCAAAGGACGTATGCATATAGATTAGCACGGAGAGAGAACTTATTTCTTTGACACCATCAACATCAACAGCAGTCAGGAACCATCATCATCATCTTCAGCATCGTCAAACTTTAAAAAAAATATTATGGATGTAACGGTAACTGCTGTTTTGCACACTAGACCAACTTAACTTGTACCACTTGTACCCATATGACGATGAATAGCTCTGTTCGCATTATATTATCCTTGCCATCTTTCAAGTGAAAGAAAAGGGAAGAAAAAACAATTTTTATTCGTGTTGTTATAATGATCTATATTATTATAACAGGCTACGTATATTCTTTTCTCACTAGATCCCTCAAAAAGATGGATAATGTGTGCAGTGCACTGCACACACACAGACACAAATCATCATACTAAAAAGCAAACCCTTAAAAATCAAACGGTTTTTCCTCTGAAAACATTAACAATTTTTTATCCACTAATTTCTCTGTGCACACACATCTTTTCTTGCGTTTGAGTTTGATGAATGAGTGAGTTGAAATGATGCATTCCACCTGTTACATATTTTCTTAGCATATAAAAATGCAATGAAAAAGCCACATGTGTGCTTCTCCTTCCCCAAAAGTGTAATTGTGAGCCCACAAAATGTGTACACGAAACAGTAGCTTATTTTTTGTGTGATAAAAAAAAGTTTTGAATGCATTGAATTGAATTCATTTTATATTTATAAATGATAGCAACAAAACAACCATGCACCAGCCGTCCATTAGTGGAAAAAAGGATGGGAGCCACACGGCATACCACCGGTTGCATCACCATCAACCGGAAGGGGATAATGAAATTTTTGCAAGTAACAACGAAAAAAATAACATTTTGCTCGTGAAAATAAAACGAGTATAAGAATGAGACCATGATTATGATATAGTGAACCTAGATTATTTTACAGCAGAAGGAAAGAGAGGAAAGAATGGATTACCTCTTTTTGCTGTTCTTCAAGAGGAAAGAATAAAACATGCTCGATTTTTACCTCCGTTTCTTATTCGCTCCTTCTTTTGTGTAAACTTTTTTTCGTGTTTTCCGTTTCTCAAGTGCAACGAGCTCGCTCGTATAATTCCGCTTGTTTTCTGCTCTCTCATGCATTTGAATAAAAAAATGTATCAAGTTTCAAGGATACGCTGATGTAATGTCTACTAACAATCCAGTTTTTACAGGAAGAAGCTTTTGCTTCAGTTGCTTAATTTGGAATTGTTCTCTGGTGAAGATAAATGTTGCTAACTCTGCATGGATTTTTTATTCTCTTGAAGCTGACTTTTCATTTTTATTACGAAAGTTTAAAAAAGAAGTTTCATACTTGCCAACTTCCTTCTGACACGTTGACGTTTAGCTCTCGTCTAATGAAAATGTACGACAACAATACGACTCGATCAAGTGGTAAATCTGTCGACAATGGGGACGACATTGTCACTGCAAATCTATAAAAAGCCCTTTTGAGTCGAGCTCAGTGAGAATGAGATCGGATGCAAATGTGTTTCCCAAAAAAACGATATACTGCTTTGGGCATGATGCTACCTACATAGTGGCATTCCCAGAGCAAATAAGTGTCTTGTGTCTTGTCTTGAGTAGGTTTTGATACCTTTCCCTTCAGAAATAGGCGGACACAAAAAGAATAAAATACTTTCTTTATAAAATAAAATATATATTTTTGATATTGTAATTTGCTCTGTGTGTGAAACTGGTTTTTATTCGAGCAAGCCTTTTTCTTACAGCTACTGAATAAGAAGTTTCTGTCTTCGGACATCATTACTTCAATACACAACCAAAAAACGGGATACGTGGACTCTTCTCAGAATACAAATGACCTCCACACGTATATTTTACCTTGCTCACATTACATACTTTAATATGCTTGTTTAATACGATTGTTACCTTTTGCACTTATTAAAACGCATATTGTTGGTGTACATCACAATACAGGCCAAGCCAAGTCAAGAAGCTTAATAATGCTTCCATTTTACCTTTGTTTTCAGGTGGCGAGATAAATAAAAGAAACTTTTTAGAAACTATCTTAAAACGTGTGGTAAGTAGGTAATAGGGATTGGTCAGGAGTGTTGCTCTAGATGAGTGGCTATATAGTCTTATATCATCATCCTATTACACAATTCTCACTTTTTTCTCGCTCTGTGGCTGAGATGCTATTTAATAGAAAAGAGAAACAACACAACAAATTCATTATGACATCCCAACGGTGCGGCCAATTATGTTCAATTTTTTATTCTTGTTTCACCCTCGAATCAATAAAGCCTATATAAACTCTTATCCTAAACTAGGCTGAAAAGAAGTGACTCTGGCTGTGTTGTGGGTTTCTTGTTGGCTGCACATTTTATGAACTAACCGCATTCATATCTCGCTGTACGAATATAATAATAATTGTGATATTTACAAATATCTTCTTATTCTTTGCTAACAATGCAAATCCGAGACACGTTCGCAGAATACTAATAAAGCTGATAATCTATAGAGCCTTATTCAAATCTCTCGAAATAATCCAACTGAATCAGAGCAAAGCCCCAAGAGAGGAATCAGAAAAAGGCATTATTCATAAAAATGCATCTCTATTCTTGAGGCGGTGATGCTTTGAAATACTTGGATACTATAGTACGGTAATACGACTTAGCTCGTCATAATTATGAAAATTTTAGATCATATCAGAACTCCATTTCCTTACAAATAAGTAAATATCATTTCAACAATGAAAACCACTTCATTAGCAGGGCTCTCTGGTGAGCCAACTGAGCCCTGACTTCTATATGGACTCGCACATTCATATAAGGCTACAAAATGCATTATTTTGCACGTACACACAATCCCAAACTAATTAGAACAGGTATGAGCGCTTGACGTTTTGAAAAGCTTCAGAGATCACATCACATGGGATATGCTCAAACATGTAAGAACACACTAAATTAGAGCAAAAGTGCGTAGTTTTCAGTTAAGCAAACAAGATGCCAGGGCAGAGAACATGTATTACTCCATGTCCCATGTGTTCTCTCAAATTCACCTGCTGTTCATCAGCCAGAGTGAAAACCTCAGAGAGAGAGAGAGAGAAAAAAAATTGCGTTGGAAGTCACGTAGCAAGTATATTCAATATACGCACATGTAAGACTCATTGTTCCACATAAAATCCGTAATGCTTTCCCATTCCCACATTTTCGTAGCGTAATTTGTACTGTGGAGACCCCCGCATTTTATGATGATGAGATGTTCATTATACTATGACCAAGAACCATGAGAGATGACGATGAAAATGCGAGAATACGTACTCACTCATCTTCCTTCCTCAATTTGTAATTTTACATTTTATACTTAACTATACCCTCATGGAGTCATTGTATCTCTGTAATATATACATACATCCCTTCACGGTTTCATCCCTCCAAATTTTTTTCACGAGAAAAATATACCTAAATATGTGCATGCATAATGTATTGAAAATGTAAGCTAATGATGATACCCCCATTTCGAAGAGAGAGAAGAGACGACATTGAGACAATAGGTCATAAATGCGAGTATGTTGGTGGTGAGATGCTGAGTCTCATTCTCATCTTCTACAACGTGTAAATTGTTGAGAGAGCCCTTGTTTCTTTCCCTTAATCAACAATCATACCATATGCCCCATGTACAAGATTCCCATCTACACATTGCAATCAAAATGAACATCTCAAAATTTCCCTTCTTCTTCCACAAAGATAAGATGTATCTATCATTTTTTTACACTCTTCTTTTTCTCCCTGTCCCACACTATATCCATTCTACTTTTACGCATGATTCCATTTATTCGGCTTAGACGAGAGAAGCATGATTATCATTACCTATATATTTCTCAGGTAGAAAAAAATAAGGAAAGTAGTTGAGTAGGGGGGTTTGCTCCTTTTTTATTCCCTCGACTCGACTGGCTAGTGGTTTTCGTATATGGATAATCGTACCACAACATTGAGACATGGCTCATCTCCTCTGATCATCTTCATTTGACTTGTTCCGAAAAGGATTTCTCATCTGCAATTTTGACCGTTTCAGCTTTTTTACTCTTCATCCTCCCCTTATTCTTCTGTGTTTATCTGCTCTTTCTCCAAATTTTTGGATGGAGGTTGTAGGGGACATAAAATCCTGTGCTATTCTCTGATTATACTTGATTTGCTCAAGTTGTCTTATTTATCACGTACGTAACAACACCACCACAACACATCGATTTGGATGACAGGGGAGATATTAAAACGGGTTGAGTGGCGATGACCATGAACGTGTGTGTAGACAACTTTAGAGGACAATGAGAGGGTGAAGCCTGATTTAAAAAATTCAATTTTCTTTTTCTCCCGATGCCGTTAAGAAGTCACTTGTTCATATCAAACCACAGTCCCGATCCTCCACATCCGGCCACATTTGATTGCTTGACCTTCAAGGCAAAACAGTGGCTGAATCCAGACTTTTTACTAATGTTTCGAGAAACGATACTATGCCAATCTGACAAAACCAGGATACATGAAAAAGAAGCATGTTTTCACTCCATTTTATTGTCCTTCTTCTTTGTCCGCTCATAAAACATTGATTCAATAAAATGAATTTAGTTAAGGCAAGATTCGAATTGAAATCTTTCAAAGTGAATTCTAGGATTGAATTCAACCTGATTGAATAGAGCATTTTACCACCCACACATACCGAAGCAAATCGGGACACGATTTGGGATTGGGAGACAAAGCAACGAAACCTGAAGGGAGTGTCGACATGTCCATCCTCAGATTAATCACCGAGATATCATACAATGCTATATCCCATCTTCGAATTCTGCAAAAGAGTGTGCAAGTCAAGGGCAATGTCAACAAGAAGAAGCTCTCACAACAATGCTTCCATTCATTCAATTGAAATTTATCCACCAATTGAACAACTGAGTAACATAGTAGACATTTTCAGGCTTAAGGAGGAAACGCTTTATTTTAACAAGCACAAGCTTTCGTCGAATAATCCTTCGAC
>JAQFZW010001635.1:0-24538 GCA_034687055.1 Heteromurus nitidus
ATTTGCTCTAAGATATTTTTATTTGTTCTCGACAAACGAGACGGAAACAAGTGAACTTCCAATAATTTTTTACTGTCAAATAATTGTGATGTGATGTTGAGTTTATACAAGGAATTGTGAGTTAATAAAAACGAGAAATGTAGACGCTTTTAGTTTTTGTGAGAAACAGTAAAAAAATATCAATGAGTAGTACTTTTCTTCAACTTACTCCATTTATTTCCGTAAAGGACACTGCACCCAGCGTGTCTTGTCCATGGGTCGCCACGGCCATCGCTTCGTAAGTTCCACCAGAAAACGGCAGCGCCTTTAATTGGTTTCACTTGGACGCCAATTAGTGGGAAAACTGTAGACCCGCCTGCTGGAACATCTTCCAGCTACATAATTTTGAGGAAAAATTGATTACATAAATTCATGAAATAAATGTTACAGCGACAACAAAAATTCCAGCAGCCGCAGCTGTTTTTCTTACGTATGCCATAAAAGTTGCAATTCTATTTCCTCTGATAAGCTCCAAAGGATTATGTAAATGATCCTCTCCAGTGATATAATCAGTATGAGGCGAATATCTTCCAGCCATGCCGTAGTTAGCCACTTGGTAAATTTCAGACGCTTCATTTTCTGGGAAAACTTCGAGCCCAGTGGCGTCGCCAATTCGACGACTCATCATGTCAATAAGTGGGCCGTCATCTTTGTTCAGCCAAGCCCTACCCCAAAGAAAATATTTTCACTCAAATCCCACGTGGTATTGCGCAATAAATGTAGATTGAGAAATGGGAGATATATGGTTGCATACTGTTTGCTAGTCCGAATGTCAGTCGCCACATAGCGCCCATCCCGACCTTGATGCAAGCTCCGCTTCAGTCTGGACGTGGCCTTGTCTTTGAAAACGCTCATTTCATATTCACTCATGAAATCATGGAAGACGAGAATAAGTGGATCCAACGACATCTCCTCGATCTTGTACCTGGCCAGAGTAGAGATTGAGTTCGGCCTGCTCAGGAATCTGCATCTGAGGGGAGCATCTAATTTCGGCGTCTGCAACGTGAAAAAATATTTCTCCATAATTTATACTTTTTATAAAATATTCCACAAATAATATCATCGAGTCATGTTTTTTTCTGAGAAGTTCTTATTTCAAAATTCGTCAGCAAGCAGAGCTTGACTTTTTCCAACTCACTCTCAACTGTTCTCCTCGGCACAAAGCCTTAAAGTTCTCGTTCTCTTCAACAGGCGTCAACGGCATCATCAACTTCGGCTGGTATCGCTTGATCTTCTGATATTTGCGCAGTTTCGCCAATTTCCCGCTAATTGGCTTGTCAAAGGTTTGCCATGTCTCGCCATATGGTCCTCTCTTCTCAAGGACTTCGTCGTGCTGGAATTGTTAAATAAAAGTATATCACTGTCATCCTGTTGTTGTTGACAAGCATTCAGTCTTGTGTGGGTATATAAAAAGACGTCTTTGTTCAACATACCACGCGTCTCGTCGTCTCTAGAAAGGGAAGGATTTCCTCCTTTGTCGCAGTCGGGATTATGAGTGTCTCATCCTCTGCCTCGTCTATCGCCCTGGATAAAGCCATCTCCAGCCAGCCAATGGCTCGATCGTAGAGTCCTTTGTTGAAAGCAGCCTTCCCAAGAAATAGACAGTCTCTTGCTGGAAAGGATAATAGCATGCAAATTAGAGCCAATTAGCTCAAATAAGCATGATGGCCTACGTGACAAAAAAAAGTCACTCTGTCGCTACCTGACAACTCGTATGGACTATGCTGCATGGTATTGTCCGTTGGCAAGTCTCCGTGAATGATTTCCGATAAGTTGAGGGCATACGTGTCTTGCAGCCCAACCAAGGCCATTGATCCACCGATAAAATCGTCGAATGTCGGTAGCTGCTCACCCTTTTTGATCACCTCACCGGCGAGGTCTACACAATGCCAGAAACAGGATGATAGAAGCATATATTATTGGAGGATTTTGAGACAAAGTGGGCAGATGAATGGAAGAAAAGTCATATAATCCATCATCACCTTCAACTTGGGTATGATTTTTCATAACTTCGGCTACCACCTCCCAGTCAATTACAGTTCGCTTGAGGATGTGGTAGGCGCTCACCGGATTTTCCACTACTTCCACTGCCGCATCCTCCCTCGAATTGATCTTATTGAAGTCTTCGATATATCTGTCGCAAGGGTCATGTGAAAATCATGAAACTCAAAATGAAAATGCATGACAAAAAAGGAAGCTAAAACAAATACATTTTCAGGGCTTTTGAAAATCTTTGGAGCAGTTTCCAACATGAGGCCAAGGACAAGGGCTGTTCGACGTATGAAAAAGTGGGTGTATTTTTTTCCACTTACTTTTGCACGACTTTGAGATTCTTATCCAGCGCTTTGGCATACTCCTCCAGCGTCCTCACCACCTCCCCCTCATGCTTAAATAACTTCTGGAGTTCAGTGGTGGAGGAGAAGATTTCACTCTCTGGACTAGATCCCACTGCTGACTGAAAAATGAGGAAGATGCACGCTACCCCGAAGAGACACATTGCACCCGTTCGCAACCTCACCGACTCAGATGTAAATGTCGGATGACAGCACTTTCTAACTTTTTGCATTTTGGCTTTTATCACAGATTTGACAGCACGACGAAAAAAAAACTTCTTACGTCGGCTCGTTACCCACTTTATCTTTTGTTCTAATTATTCTCTATATTATAATTGTTTTATTTTCTCACTTCGCCTCTCAACCGAACTGAAAGACACACACACTCTGCACCCTTCTGCCTTCTGGTTCCGCATGCAAAAGTTGACGAAGAAGAAACCAGGGAGTGTGAAGTGAAAGAAGGAATGGCCAAGTGTGCTTCTAGCCTAGTCTGGCTCTAGCTACAAAGTAAAATCTTGATTCACAAAGGTCATCGCATCTCTCTTCTCTTTTAACTCACATGAGGTTTTAGTTTATATACAAAAGGTGCATATGCAACAAAGCTCTGAGGAGTACCCATGCCAGAATACCTGTAAATTCATAAAAAAACAAGAGTTCTACACTATAATGCTCGTTGAAAAAGAAACAAATTCCTTGATTTTATGTGTACCAGTGCACTCCCCCCTTTTTACCGTAGGATTCCTTCACAAAACTGGTAACTGTAAAAAACAACTCCTTCACACTTTGATGTGGGCACACATGTGTATCCACACACACGCATTGATATCGGATCTCGTGTTCTACCCTCTATCTTTATTTCAGAAAAGAGTCAAGTCTAAAAGTACTTGAAATGAAGACGGAGGAGAAACAAGAAATTATTTGCAAATCACCCTCGTACCGGTCTATGGAAATCAAAGATTAGAAGCCATCTCGTCTAAACTCTGGGCCCAGAGATAATCAACTGAAAAAATCTCCGTCTCTAGATTGCATTCAGAGACGAACAAGAAGAAAAAGCAGAGGGTCGACTATATGTATGCGCTCAACTAGACAACGGAACCTTTATCACAATATCACATCACAAAACAACTTCTTCTCTTTTTACTCAAAAAACTTAACTCTTGAATGGGTAAAACATCAATTACCATTTTTTATGAAAAAAGTACAAAAGTATGAAAAGTACATAATAAAGAAACTGAAATATAGAACGGCAACACATGCAGCACGCCGATTTAACCAAACTCCTCGCCTAAGCCACCACCGTGTTGGATTTCGATTCAGAATTCAGACGGAGGCGTATATTGTATCTACACGACATGCGACATATGATAATAGTTAACACGGTTTATACTACAATTATGTAGATTATTATTTGTGGGCACATTATCATCCTCATTTAGCCTGCGTTGTTGAGAGCAAGACGATAGCTTGTTGAGACTCGAGACTTGTCGTTGTCATCGTCGTATTTACCATAATAATACCCTTGTAATTAGCCTCGTGTATGCAGTTAATGCATTTGATGTGCTTGTCTGTCAGTCTCTGTTTGAAAGGAATGCATATTTCACAATGAAATAAAATATTTTTTTGAAATGTATAACAGTCATTTATGCCAGTCCTGCTCATATCAAGTTTTATTTTCATTGTCTCTCTCGAGCTTCTTTCATCGCGCGTCCTCAACCTCAACTCATCATTATCCTCACATTGTCATGTTGATATCAAAACACATAAATTTGCAAAAAATATGTGGATGATGTATTTTTCATTCTTGGCGAAAGAAAACTTCTCACCAGAGAATGCGAATGCAGTAGAAGAAAAGGCTTGTGAGTGGCGGAAGAGAGTCGCATATCGTCTTCTGATTATATATTGTGTGTGTATTAATATAATGATGTGGGCCAGTGATACCATGCGACGCGATCATGCCACCAATAAAGTATATAAATGAACGACAAGGAAATGTCAGGCATGAAGAGCTACATCTCATTTTTAAAACCGTTGTTGTCGTCTCGTCGCAATAATGAGAATGCAGGTGGTGGTGTATGAAATGCAGTTAAGAAAAAAATAAGCGCTTATAATGTGTACATAAAAAAGTTTATTTTTTTTTTTTGAAAAAAGTCAAGCAAGATTGCATATTTCCTTCATCCATTTGTGTTACCCTACTTTCAAACAAAACACAATTTTCAAGGATAAAAATTGAATGGGGAAATTTTTTGAAAAAAAGTGCATTTATGCATGTTTTAAAATGCCAGTTGTTATGAATTGAATGCATATATTATGCAGACTGCAGACAGGAAGGATTGCATGTGTGTATTCCTAAGAAGAAGAAAAATCTCAAAATTCTCAATTGCATTTTCCTGTCATGGCGTTTACGTTGCTTCCATGTTGGTGCGGCATGACACGCATGCGGTGTTATGTGTGCTTGGTGATTGGGTCACATTTATGTTAATTGAGATCAAGGGATCACATTGTCATCATCAGTATTTAATGAGTGCCCCGGTTCTAACCTTAATTACAATTCCGTATAAATCGAGGTTTTTATTAAACTGGAAGCAGCTGCCCACGTCATTCTCATTTGCATATTATTATGTTACCATTGCCTGGAAAGTTTCAACAAAACTTTTCAAATCAGTTTTTTCATGTAATAAAATGAAGTCATTTTCTTCCTCGTCGTATGCAATTTTTACAAGTGATTTTGCAGCCAGTTTCCTCTCTGCCGGCGATAACGATTTATTTCCAGTATAGTTCTCCAGACGAAGGAGAAGATACATAATATGTGTGTGTGCATATGTATATATTTAGGTGGTATAAATGTGCCAACTCTCAACACAATGAATATGAGATGGAGTTCTTTGAACCTTTCTCCAGCAGCCCAGCATTGGATTCTGCTTCCAGATTCCAGAGAGAGAGAGAGAAGATGGAAGAGGGCGACATTATGTTGTATAATCTGTGTGCTTCATTCACCCCAATTTCATTCCATACAAAGCTAAACCCTACAAAATATATTTGTTGAGGAGGTGACAAACTTTTATATCTGATGAAGAGGACGAGGAGAACGAAGTGAGCAACGTGTAAAAATTGGATGATTGCATAAATATCTACTAAACGTAAGGTATGTACATATAGAAAGTGCAACACTTTCCGACTCTTGCCAACCTCCGTAACATTTTTCTTCGTCTTCTTTAATCTTGGAGCGACTGTTGACTCTGCTCGTGTTGCTGGTCGAGATTGTGTTGTGGAAGCTCGTGGGAACTGTTATAATTTTCGGAGATGGAAAAAATTCCGCTCTGCATTTTATTGTAAAAACTTTACATTTTTACGTTGTATTTTTTGTAACCAATGCAAATGCATAATAAACTCCTTCCTCAACTTAACAAGAGGAAGTTCCGTTAAGCACATAAAATGTAACTTCATTCCAGGAATGGCAGTGTGCACCAACTAACCGCGTGTGTGTGTTTTCTGGAGAAGATGAGAACGAAGGAAGGGTGGAAAGAGCGGAGGAGTTCCTAACTCCTCTGGAGTCCATATTGTGTGAATGGGAAAAGGACTTTTTGGAATTAGTGTTCGACAGAATCACAACATGTGGAATGCAATTCTTTTTGTCATTCTCGCACTCATTCCATAAAATTAAAATTACTCTCCTGCTGCTGGGGGTTAACTTCCATTTCAGACTCCACACACGACGACAAGTAATAACGCAAGCCGTAAGCGAAGGGATATGATTTGAGTGAGCACTAGCTAGAATTGAATTATCGACTTTAATTGGTTTTTCTGTCAACTCAGAGAGACAGAGAAAAGTAAAGCATGCGTCCACAGGGAAGAGAGGAAACGTCTACAGACTGAGAGACGTCGTACGTAGCAGTAGCATCCAACTATAAAAACTGAATGAGAGCACTGATTTGGCTAATCCCGTTTAACACCGGAGATTACAGCGAAAAGCTGTTTGAAAGGGAAAATAATAGGAAAATGTGAGCAAGTCCAAAACTTTATTTGCTGTTTTAATTAACTCAACATTAGTCACATGTATTGCGTAATCGTGTTTTGTTTTTTCTTACATTCCTTACTCATGTCATCACTCAACACTTTATGCTTTTCTATATTTCTCAACTCATCTCACATCAGTCATATTATCATCCAAATCGAAGATATGAGGCTATTAACCCTTTTTTAAATGCATTGAAGAGGGGAGCATTGAAGATGGAGGAGATCATGTTGAAAATGGAAAAAAGCTCATCTCTGCTCTCCATCTCTCTATTCCAAGCTTCAAGTGGATTGATTCTAGTGGTATTATTTTTCCTAGATGAGTTTTGACTACTGCATTCGTAATGTAACAGTCACAAAATGTGAGTTATTTGGTCTATGATAAAAAAAATCAGTTTGAAAGCTTCTTCCTCTCTGCCCGTTTTAAAAAGAGAAGAAGAAAAAGGATGATGCTTGTTATGAGCACATTTTCCATGTGAACGAACCAATTCCTTTGTCTCATCCGTCTTCCTTTTCCCTTCTCCTTTTTTTCGCCCACACTCTGATTTTCAGTTAAAAGACTTAAGCATTACTGTTCTCTCTCGGCAATGGGGAGTGGGAGTGATGCTTTTTATGATTGTGACGATGAGCGGAGTGATATGACGTGACACCGGCACGACATGACACTATTGCAACTCTCAAAGTCAGAGAATCAACAAACAAAGAAATGAAAATGAAGACGATATAGGACTTCTGCGGGGAAAAGAGTTATTACAAAACGTAAATGGAGTGAAGTAATAATGATACACTACATGAATAGCCCAGCAGGCATAGAATGACTTTGAGAGCTCTTCAAATCCAGCCGTAACTGACTTTTGCCACAGAGCAGCTTCACTTCTCCAAATAAATCATTACGTATACGGTTTGGTTTCCGGTTCAGAGTGACATAATATGACAAATGACAGTCACTTCGTAATAAACAAGAGAAAAAAAGAGGAGATAACACAACAAGCATTATATTGCTGATGGGTTATAGCTTGTCTAACTGTAACTCTATGTTTGTAGCAAATTATCAGCCCAGCAGAAGAGGACACATGATGTATTTTTTTATATATTCTCGGTCGGAGTGGATGTGGATGTGGCGAAGTGGAAAAGGTGAAAAATATTATGAGCCCGTATGTATTTGCGACGCATTTACACATTCACATCAATCAACCTTTCACTGCTCTTGTTAGGCAATCACTCGTCGTTGCATGCAAAATGTAAAATTGCAATCTATCCCAAGAATGAATTATGCAATATACGCTCCAGATACTCGAACAGTTCCCGTTTTCATGAGAACTTGGATTGGACTTGGACATGGACAAGTGCCAAAATGGAAATGGATATGTGTTTTATGTAGAGGCAATAAAATAATAAAGCCGGGGCTAATTAAAAGATTTAAAGGCACGTATCATAAAAATATGACAGATAATATGGCATTTTAGGTGGTGTTCTTATCTCCGCTGAAAATAAATCTGACTATAGCGTTTTATATTTAATGCAATTTTACAATTGCTTAACATTTTATCGCATATTTGTGGAAACAACACTAATGGACGAGGCTGACGTGTTTAGAAGATCACAGTGAAGTTGGCAGCAAGAGTGAATTGGCGAATAGAATTAAATACGATGTCGATGATGGATGATATATGGAGATGTTCTCGGATTTGGGTGTGTGTCTTTATTTGGGAAATGGAAAATGGATAAATATTTGTAATATGAATGGGAACAAGGGAAATTGTATTTGTTGAAAATTATCACAAAAAATAACTAAATTTTACATTTTTTGTTATTCATGTACCAATGCGAATGCCACGTAAATGACATGGCGGCAGCATTATTTTCGGAGTCAGTATTTAACCTCTTTCCGAAATGTTTTAGATATCATAATTGAGAGTTTACTCCCATTCCCTTTGGAATGCCTTTTAGTGACACGTGCCTTGTGGCATATTACATTTCGCCCAGGAAAAGAAACTAATGAATTTGCTCCTGTAGGGTATCTTCTTTCCATTCATTCCCATTTTCACTTTAAGATTTCATGAAGAAAGAGAGTCGAGTCGACTGGGAGACATAGAAAAAGGCGTATAATAAAAATGGAACACGAACATGTCTCCGTTTGTTCTCACTTCGTTTCGCAGTATAGTCATTTGATATTGACATCTCATTTGGAGATAGTGTGATGAGCAAAGTCTCAAAGTGACATTTATACTTTGGACGGCACGGGAGGACGACATGTCGTTCCTCAATTTACTCATTGGTTTCGTAAGCTCCGTTTTTTTGTTCCAGAGTCGCCTCAATCCAATTTCTTGGTGGGCGTCTCTCATTATAAAAATGTGCCTGAATTTCGCGTGTCATAAATTCCACAATTATTTTGGTAAAGGAAGATAGGTTTCGCAGCAGAGATAGTTCATGCAAATAGATATATTGTCCGTAGGTCTGGCTGCATGTTCAAGAAAAACTTTTGCTGTAATATTATTTCATAAAATTATTATTATTTGATTATTTCTATTGACACTGATCTAGTCATTCGACGCAGCACCACTTGGTGGCTCATGTTGACCAGAATATTCATCTGAACTAAAATGCAAACGATATTTCCTTATCGAGCCACATTTTTACTACCTTCCTGACAAGGGGTTATCATCACACTCGAATGTAAGTTTGTAGGGAAAAAATATGCTCATCGTGAACTCTGTGACATCGCTCGGCACTCGCATATTAATAACACACTTTCTATCAGTTCATTTCCAGAGATTTCGTAGGCTTCCTTATACATATATATGCCATTGGAAAAAAATGCACATGGATTTGATCATTAAATTGAATGCTGAACTGTTGAAGGAATATATATGAACATAACTGTGCAGCGCAAAACCGCAAAGTATCCTTTTCACTCTGCAGTATTTTGACGAATCAAAAAATGTGCATAATATGCGATAAGCTGGCGCGTAGACACGCTTTACTTGACGGTTTTACTTCTCAATTCAATTAGACAATATAGCTCCATTTTCTCAACACAACTAACCTACTGTTACGGCATTTCATAAAAATCCATTATCATAACTACCCCTCTCAATCTCTGAGTTTTGCTTTGATGATTACTCGGTCGTTGGAGGAGAGTCGATGTCGATAGGCATAGACAGCTTGACTTGAGGAGAAGCAGAGCAGAGAGAGCTTTTTTCTATCTCTTTTGAAGATTTCTCTCAAGTCAGAGGGAGCACAGTGTTCCCTCTTGTTGTCCTAAGTCACAATCGCCACCGAAGACGAAAAAAGAGGCATCAAAGCAAAGATGCACATAGACACACAACATAAACATGAAATATCGCGTAAAAAAGTCAGAAATACAGCTAAAACCGTTGTTCATGTGCACACTTGACATGTGTACTCTTACAACTGGTTCGCAAGAGGCAAAAGCAAAAAAGATGTGATAGCACAACTTTACAATTTGACTCTGACGACTCTACCCAATCCACTCTTCTCTATCCTCAAAAGTAACTTGAACTGAAGTAAGAGAGGCAGTTACTTAATATTATCCTTTTCTCTCTCATCTCTCTCTCCTTCTTCCTCCACTTCTCCATTGCATTTGGAGGACCATGCATTTACTACGACGACTCTGCCACTCCGTTTTTACAGCCGAGAACTCAAAGTTGACTCGACTTGGCTTGAGTAGTGCGTACATTTACTCCTTTAAAAGACAGATGAGGACGAGGAGCACATTAAGTCGATCTTTACAATACGTTTACGCAGATGAGAGAGTAGTAAGGCTAATGTGTGCATCTTCTCAAGTCGTCGTACTTATCATCATTCAACATTATCAAACATAATAATATGACATCACACACACAACATCCCATTACCACTACACCATATTACATTCATCTACAAAACTAGAAAGCACATATGCGATGCAATTCTCCTCTTGCGTTGCAATTCAAATTAAATGCAACAAATAACACATGAAAATCCTATTGTTTCTCCTCTCCTCTTCAATATATTACACGAGCTGCATTTGTATTTATGTACTTGTTTTTTTTCTTCTTCTTTCTTTCTCCCAACAACAGTTCCCTAACTAACTGCACACCAGTCAGAGCTTTTTGTATGTACCATCATCATGGTCATGAGCATATGAACAATTCATAACGTTTCATTTGAATATATAAGCTTTTAAAAGCTTATGTGTGTGCAATGCTCTATGTAGTACAGGTTCAATAAGGAAAAAAATAGAAACAAAAAGTTGATTTTTCCTTTGTTCTCCTGTGTTTTTGTGATGTTATCCTTTACACCTACAACTTCATCCACATTGTCTATTAGTGTGCATATGTGGATGAGGAGGAGATGAAGATGAGCAAAGGAAAACCACAATGAAATAGCCGATGCACATCGACACACTGTCTTGCCTTTATGGGATCAGATGAGCAAGCACCCATTTAATAATATTGCATGCATCATGCATATATCATATATCCTCAAACTCAACTCCTGCAAAGCTCGAGTAACAATGGGCATCATCATAAAGTACGTAGAGTAAAGTGTTTGTGTGTGTGCAAACTCCATGCAATCCTATGGCAAAAATGGAGATGGAAACATAACATCAAACATGACCCACCAAAAAAAATTACACAAACATTTGAAGTCATCGTTAAGTTTAAATGTGTAGTTGGAACTTTCTTTATGAGAAGATTCGAATCGAGAGAGACTAGTTTGATGTGGATGTCGACGAGGAATAATATTTACAACATTTGCGTTACATGTATCCCTCGCTTCCCTTTTGTCCATGCATTCGAGTGGAGATTGAAAACGAGCAGCGAAGCAGAAGACAAGGGAAAACTGCATTTATTTCGTAAACCAAAAAAAGAAGTGTGTGACTCTCTGAGTTTGCTTTTTGGAGAAGGGGATACGGCTTGGAAAATGTGTGGAGTTTGAGCAGCATTCACTCGCGTATGCAGGAGAAGCACAGGGAGCAAATCAGTCGTGAAGTGAATGTTGGAGAAAAACATTACAAGACCAAAAAAGAGATATGTTCTCTGGATTCTGCTGGAGCGGAGAGTTGAGGTTGTGTTGGTGTTTTTGTGAAATTATTTTTCTCTGTTGGAATGGAAACAATTGTTCGAGTAAATTAGTTTAAACTAAACCGTAATTTGTGTTTACGCCTTTTTATGGCCGTTTTGTGGTCAGTGTTGTCAGTGAGGATTGGAATGGTAGCAGAAATCAGCAGGTAATTGTAATAATAATAATTACTGTCAATTACGTAATGTACGATATAATGTTATTATGATTCATTTTTGGTTGGAGTTGGGTATGCTTGAACGGTGAAGAAGGCGACCGGTTACAACTGACAATACATGGATTTTTTTAAAAAAAAGTTTAACGGTTGTTATTATGACGGTATTGTTGTGTCATCTGGCATTCATCCATCATCCGGTTTGTTGAGTTAGTTGTTAGATTGTCGAAAGCTGAGCCATTTTCGCCTTTATTTGGCAATTCTAAATGGTGGGTTGATTAGTTGTCAATTTTGTCATGTGAAGTATGAATGGTTAGTACTGTCAATTGTCAGTTGTTAAAACATAGCACACATGGTTGATTACGGTGGGAAATGACAAAGGACGGAAGATGGGTGTGCCGATCGTCATTTCCGTTCCGAATTAGAAATCGGATTAATTCTGATTTTTGGTGTTCTAAACAAGATTGAAAACAGGTACGATTTTAAGAGTGTGAGATTTCGACAGTGTCTATTTCATTTAACCGGTTGAAGTTAAGTACATTCGATTTTTTACGGAGCTGAAGTTTATAAAATATTTCATATGATTTCATCAGTTTCACAATTGACAAAACGGGAAGCTAATTGAATATTGTGAACACATGTCATGTTCTACGCAAGTTTCGGATGGATGACTGTCACTTGACAAGGTAGTCAGTATTTCGTTAATCGATCATTCATTATTTCCTTAAGACGCAAAATTAGACGTTCCAGGACAGCCACATGTCATAAGAGTGCAGGTTTACAACATTGCATTCAACATTTGTACTAGGTGACTACATTGTTATTGGTAAGCATTTAAGCAAGTAACAACATCATAATGAATCGTTGTCATTAGGTTGCACATTGATGATGGATGATGAACGAACATCGATAGGGATTGACGACAGTCAGTAATTAGATGATAGCGCATGCATAATACCAGTTGTTGTTAATGGACCTGAATTCCTTCAGAGTTGCGTATGAAATGGCATTGATTCTCAATTAACTCTACTTGCTAACGCAAAACAACAAAAGTATAAGTTACACGTGATTAGATTTTGATATGTTTTATCGATACTAACAAAAATGCATCATCCTGTTTTGCAATCTAACTGTTGTCTTAATTTCTATCAGAAACTATGTTATTTTATCAAAATTTGATATTGTTATTTCGTCGACCAGGAAACTTTTGTAAGACAAGAATGAGAATCGAAAAAAAGTCTCGAATCCCCAATAATTATTAATGGCGAACATGGAAAAACAAACTTGCTGTCATTGTCATCCATATCCAATTATATAACAATTTCTGAATGGCTAATGGCGCATATGATATCAACACACCTATTATTCTTTTCACTGTCAAGGTGACCTTGTTGATAGGCAAGAAAGTATGTGTGGACTCCACTTCTCTCTGCTCAAATATCCAAGTTTCACGCACCACAAACCAACAGAAAAATCCAGTTTTCTAGTTGACACACACGTGAAATTAGCGTAGTATATTCCAAGAAGCCATACAATAAAAAAGATACGAAGTTTTATGCACAATCCAGCCCACAACGCATATAATATGTGAGCCATCACAACTCCCGATACTCATAGTTCCTTCCGATAACATTCCAGTTCTAAAACTTTACTCTCTCATCATTACCACTTTTAGGTGAACTTGAAAAATTCTCGAGAATATAACCATCTTGATAATTTTTGCATGTGCAATAAAATAAAGCATTATTATGCAAGTGAGAATTTTGGCACAGGTGACAATGAGAAAGAGAAAATAGAAAAACTCATGAGCATCATCATGCATTATGCACATCGTGGCTCCAATTTAAGTGGTCACCTCATCCTCACTCAAAGTCAGTGTACCGGCATTCGGTTTTCGGTGAAATCGGTCAGTTTCGCTTTCCTGCCGGTATACTTGTTCCATTCTATTCATTGTTTTCCTCGATATATATTTTTTTATATATTATCCTTTCGGCTTCCATGACAAGCTCTCTACTTGATCTGTATATTTTTTTTGTATACTTCTTGCATGTGTGTGATGACAGGTCGTGTGGGCCGCACAGTTGACAGAATCGTGTGAGCTACCTTGATAACAGGCGCAGAAAAATTCCGGAGTTTGTGTGTGTGTCGTGGTGATCCTCATAAGAAAAGAGAAAGGAACGGTGTTGATTTGACAGAACCAAGAAGAGAGAGACCCAACTGAACTCCTGAGCATCTTTTTCACTGCCTCTAACTCTCTCTCCTCTACTGTTCACTGCCAGTGCCGTTATTCTCCATCTAAAAAAATATTCCATCCGAAACCCGGGTGTTCACGTCCACCTCTTCTCCAGAGAAGGAAGAAGAAGCGAAAGTGTGTTTGTGTGTTGGAGGTTGGAGAGAACAGTACTAGCATTTTATATCCTGCCCATTGTTCAGCTTTTAGCTGGAACGTTTTTATGCTGGGAAAAAGAGAAGGGGAGAAGTTGAGTCTTATAGCCACAAGCGATATATGTATTTTTGCTTCCTCTTTCATCCCGTTTCTCAAGTTTTTGTTACGGAAACACGGAGGAGAAGGGCGAGTTTTAATCTCTCGTGGAATACAGATGTAGCTGAAGTTGCTCCAAGTCCGTCTCTTACAAGCCCAAGTACTACTGCGTTGGTGGTGGCTGTGTGTGTGTTGGTGCTCAGCAGGGAAAAGTTCGTGAATGCTGCTGCTGCAACAACTGCTTCTGCCTGCCTACAACAAACAGAACCAACTCCAACGCATATCGGAGTTTTGCTGAAAGACAAGTTTGCCGAGACAGTAGTGAAGTAAAGGCAGCAATAATATTCTCTGAGTTTCCTATATCTCCGCTTCCTGTTATTTTCAAGCGAAAAAAAGAGAGCCTAGGCGAGTAGAGAAGTGAACATTTTCGTGGGTTTGATATATTCGTGCTCGTATTCGTGAAAGAAAGAAGGAAAGGGAAAGATACTCTGAGCCCGTTGCATTTACATTGCTCCATCATTTATTATTACATCTTTTTTTACCGTATCGGTTCCCGGGCGTAGCTCTGCAAGTTGACAACAAGTCAAGTCGGAGAGGAGGAGAAGAAGAAGAGAAGGGAAAACACAACTGTCACAAACTGTCAGATTTTGCTTCTCACTCTCTCCCAAAAGTCAACACTCTTTTTTTGAAATTCGTCAGTAAACAACCAAGTTGGACAACAAGACTTCCTGCCTCGGGACATTTTTGAAGAAGTATTTTCTCGACGTCCATTGTTTACCTCTGGAGAAGTTGGAGTGTTGGTGTATACTTTTGCAGAATGAGAGGATGATGCTGGCAAGCCGACAAGGAAAAAGTAAAGGATAATATAGTAGTGAACTGATTTAGTCTGGAGAAGAAAGAGGACTTGAAATCTCCAGTCACCAGTCAACTGGAGAGTAGTTTGCCATTTGTTTTTGTGACAGTGTGTGTGACTAGTTTATATATAATGCCATTGAGTTAGATATAATATGCAAATAACTGACTGTCAGTTATATAAGGGACGTACAAAAGACAGAGTTAGTAAACTGGTGAATGATATGTTGTGTTCAGGGAATATGGTGTTTTGTTATTGTTCTTCTCAGCCAGCGTAGTTAATTAGGAACTTTTATTGGAGCTTTTGTAAAAGTGTGGATGGACAAGAAGTTTGGAAGTTGTCTTCGTCGTAATTCTGCTCAAGTTGCAATTTGCCGTGCTATATAGTCAAATAGTTGGTAGTCATAATGTGAATTTTACTGCCAGAGAGAGGAGACTCTTTTTCTTCAAACAAGCTAGTGGCATAGTATAAGTTTTTTTGTCAACTCGAATTGGTGTAGTTAGTGTCGTCATCGTCAACTGACGTGAGAGAAAGACAAGAGAGAGAGATAAATAAATAAAAATATAATATGCACGAGTATGATTAGCGTGGCCATTTCCAGTCTTTGTGGTTTACCACTGTCAACTTTTTAGCCATTCGTGATTGTCTTTCCTTGTATGAGTAAAAACGACGATTGTAGTTTATCTCTGTGTGTGTGGCATAGGAGATAATGACCATCTTCTATTTTCAAATGGAAGACTAGGTGCGTTCACTGAATTCACTCGCCAACTTTTATTCCGCAGCGACTTATGTAGAGTTAGTTTACTTTAGGAGAGTTTTAGTAGAGAGAAGGCAAGTTTGCTCCGTTTTTCTGAGCAGGCGAAATCTGTTGTGTATTACAAATGAGAGTGTTACAAAGTCATTGGGAACCTCTCTGTCCAAAGGCAATTCCTGAGCTCCGAGCGAGGTCTCCGAAGTTTGAAAAGTCAGTTGTAGCTTAGTGGATTTGTCGCGAGTTGCAGTTAAAAAGTTGCCGACATGCTCAAACATTCCACTTCAGAGGAGGAGGAAGTTCAAGACGCGAAGAAGAAGAGGGGTCGTCGTTGTATGGTGGCGGCCCAGTCATGGATCGTGATACTGGCAGTTGTGACGCTGCTGTCACTCATACTGCCTACCTGTAAGTTGCACTTTAAAAACTCGAGTTGTGTAAAAAGTTGATAGTTGATACTATTTTTGCATTTTGCAAAGAATATTTAAATGTGCATCATGTAACTATTTTCACTTTTCCAGTTGGCAGTGTCAAACCAAATCTTGTCATCACTCCGAACGGAACGAAATCGTTGGGTGAGTCCTTGATGGTGAGTTGTAAGGCGAACGTTTCCGTGGACAAGTTGTGGTGGTCAGTGCTGAGACGTGCGAATGAAGAACCTAACAAACTTGAACTTCCGTTCGTAAAGCATAAAGAGGACGTTAAGGAGGTTATTTTGCCGTTCAATAATCTCACGCTTATCGACATTGGCGAATACATCTGTAATGCAGTTCTCGACGAGCAACATGTTGTCCGATCGTACGACCTTACTTTCCACGGTATGTTTGGAATGACCGGGCCTAAATTACGTATTAATTCTTGATAACTTTTTGTCGATGGATCTAATTGTATATTCAAATTATGAAAATAGTCGAGCCAAAACTGAAGGGCGAGGGAAAGGTTGAGGTGATTGAAACAAATGACACCAGTTTAATGTGCAAAGTGAGCGGTTATCCAGTTCCGAAGAGTATTCTGTGGTCATTTGGCAATACCTCAATATCCAACTCTTCCCTATACGAAATCATCAACGAACCTCAGAGTGAGACTGAGTTCACCTCGAAACTCATCATGAGGAATGTCAGCATTGCCCAAAACGGAACATACATTTGCAGCACCGTTGACAGCTTAAACGGCACTGAACTTATTGTTAAAGGTACTACTTCTTATCGAAAGGGAACGCTACGGAAAAGTCGTTTTCTGAATGTTTAAAGTGTGGGTGTAATTGTAAGTGCTAACTGGTCATCAATTATTGAACTATTTCAGGAAAACCAAGGTTGGAAATTGATGTTATCAAGGCTGTGAGTACCTCCGAAATATTTATCAATTGGACTCTGCACAATGGAAACTCCAACATTACATCCTTCACGCTTCTGGTAAGTGTATTGATTTCCATTCCACTTTGCAATGTATTAAAATGAACAGTGTTTAACTGGATCTGGTTTTATGTTCACAGTACTTAGTCGACAACCTGGAAGAACCGGTTTTGCAGCTGGACACTTCTTCGGAAAAGTACTTGATAAGGAAACTGATCCCTTCAACGACTTATAGAAACTTCAAACTTATTGCGAAGAACGACATTGGAACGGCTGAGTCCATGCGACACGTCGAAGTAACGACATTGGGAGAAAGTAAGAGCAAACAATTGAATTAGGATTTCATTTAAAAAGTATGAAGTAACATTGATACTATTTGGCGACTCTTATGATTGCAGATCCCCTCTTTATACCAACAATTCAATTCAAAGGATCATCTTCCGATACTGTGACTCTCGGTTGGAATATCCTGCCTAACATGACAGACTATTATCACTATTACAACGTCACCGTTCGAAATGGTCGTAATGGAAATGAGAAATCCTTCGTGAAGCCTGGCGAAAAGCCAGAGGTACTCGTGGAACAACTCAAATCCGGAATGGATTATAACTTCTTAGTATGTTTTACACGATACAAAAGTATTCCTTCCGCAGTAGTAATTTGATTAGACACTAAATGTATCATTAATTAATTCTATCTGTAAAGGTTGCAGCCTGCTCTGAGTACACGGGCAGATGTGACGAGTTCTCGGAGCAAGTAAGTGGGAGAACGTTGGACGGGATATCTAGTGCTCCTAAGAAAGTAACTGTGAAGTGTACATTCGATGAGCGGACTCATGAGACAATAGTTCACGCCACTTGGGAAGAACCTGACGATCCTCAAGGAGTGATTTCCGAATACGCCGTCACCCTCTTTGGCAATGCTACTTACCACGATGATCAAGGGCGACTTACGGAGGATCAAGTTGGACCCATTACCAAGGCTGTTTTAGGACATCAGCCTAAACGAATTGAGTTCACGAAACAGCCCCCAAACACGAAGCTTTTTGTGAGGTAAACATGGAAGAAATTTTTCTTTGGGATATGAATTTTGTCAAAGCTTGAACTTCTTACTGATTGTAGAATTATTTTTTTACAGCATTTGTGCAAAGACTCGTGTGAAAGTGTGTGGCGTGGTGGCTCAAGACTCTTGTTCCACACCGTCAACAATTCCGGATACAGACGCTCTTAATAGAGCGAGCTGGAAAGCCGTGCAGAATAAGAAACTAGACATCTTCTTTATGATGACGTTGCCCAGCATTTCTCAGCGGAATGGAACTATTTGTTGCATTCGTGTCGTTGTGGTGAAGCTGAACAAAGAGCAAACTGTTAGTGGACTGAAGCCTCCAGGTTCACTTAATATCCAGGACTACGAAACTGTTCACAACAGTTCCAATGGCGGTGCGTACATCGCTGAAATTCTTGATCCAAAAAGGTATATTCAGTTTTATCAAGTATTGTATTATACATGATCATAAAAGTAATTAAAAAATGAGAAAGTAATCCACACTGATTATCTCCAGCCAAAACATCATGATTGGAGATGGAGCAAGCCTCGCCGATGAAAAGAAACCATGTCAAAGGTGTTGGTCGCATTATGACACGCCAACTGAAGGCTCTGAAGGTTCATACCGACCCCCAGCAAACTTTCCAAACAACCAAATAAATGAGGTGAAACGTCACAGGAAGCGGCATGTTACCACACAGTTTATCAATCCGCGAGATGGTCCGTTGGATTCTGAAAGCTATTATACTGCGTATTTGGATGCAATCGGTAACCTCATCTAAACCATTCTACAAATATTATTATTATATGAATTTCCCTTATTTAGTAACACTTACTTACGTTTAATAATATTGATGTAGTGCTCAATGACAAACATGAGCATATGAGAGCACAGAGCAAGTACTTTCACCCACTGAGACCTGTTCGAGTTGCGGAGCAAATGTCCCTTCCTGGTGCAGCCATTGTCGGCAGCCTTATTGCCGCTTTGGGAGTTGTGCTTGTTGCGTTGATGTGTGTCATGAGGTGGCGTCGTAAAGAGCCCGGCGACCAAGAATATGGCTTGTCCCATTCCATTCAACAGTGGTGTCGAAGACTTCGGGGGCAGCAGCCAATCCCCAGCGACGAACCTCCAATTTTGCCATCTCTAATGAAAGACCAACTTGTCTCGTCCTTTGTTGAGAGACATAAGGATTCCGATCTCGGGTTTCAGCATGAGTTTGAAGTAAGCATTGTCAAACCACCAATTATTATGAAGCAGGGTGAACTGTATTTTTACGAACGATTTTTGTATGATTTGTGTAGAAACTGCCGGATAGATTTTGTGACCGAACTGCTGAGGCATCTGACTCCAGGGACAACATTGGCAAGAATCGTTACCCAGATATTAAGGCATATGATCAAACTAGGATCCGCCTCTCCACATCTGACGGCAATTCTGACTACATCAATGCCAATCTCGTCGTTGGCTACAAAGAGAGGAAAAAGTTTATTTGCGCACAGGGGCCTATGGATGCTACAGTTAATGATTGGTGGCGAATGATTTGGGAACAACACGTGCATTTAATTCTCATGTTAACAAATATCGAGGAATACAATAAAACCAAGTGCGCAAAGTACTGGCCTTCTGAGGGCTCCACAAATTATGCCGACTTTGTGGTCACTCAATCTTCTGAACTGCGCTACTCAGGTTGGACTTCAACTATTACCAAAAAAATCCAAAGACACTGGCGTTCAGTTTATTTTAAATTTAAAAAAAATTAAAACTATTTCTGCAGATTTCTTGGTGCGTAACCTTAAACTTAGCAAAAACCGGCCGAGCAGTAGTAACGATGACTCTCCAAAGGAGGAACGAGAGATCTTGCAGTATCACTATTTGGTGTGGAAGGATTTCATGGCTCCCGAGTATCCGGTGGGGATACTCCGCTTTATTAAACGATTTAATGAAATATACTCCCCAGACAAGGGTCCCATTCTTGTTCACTGCAGTGCCGGTGTAGGAAGAACTGGCACTCTTGTCGCGTTAGATTCAATGCTACAGGAATTGAGGGACGAGGAGCGGGTCTCTATATTCAATACAATTTGTGACCTTCGACATCAAAGGAACTATCTAGTACAGTCTCTGGTAAGTGTAACGGGCTCCTCTAATCCTAAATCTCGTCCATTAAATAATGAATGGCTTGAATGTAAATCTTTATTCATTTCATTCCAGAAACAATACATCTTTATTTACCGGGCTTTAATGGAGGTTGCTCAGTTTGGTGAAACTGAGCTTACCGTCTCCGATCTTAAGAGCAACATTGATAAACTAAAAACAGTTCTTGAGGGGAAAAACGTTTCTCGAATGCAAGAGGAATTTGAGGTAGGACTAGGTCGCATCGCATTACAAAACTTCTTCAAAGTTATTTTATTATTTATTCTTCGTCCGCGTGAGAGTAATAATCTTTAATGTTATTTTCTTCTGACACTATTTACAGCGTCTAAGTCAAGTCATCGAAGATAGGAAACCGTTTACATTTGGTTCGTCGGATGAAAACAAACGGCGTAATCGACACGAGAACGTTATTCCATATGACCGAAATCGTGTTATCCTATCCCCCATGCCAAGTCCAACAAAGGAGTATTGTACATACATCAACGCCTCCTTTATAGAGGTAATTCCTCATTACATTTTCCTTGACGAGTTTCTTAATTATAACATATCTTGCAACATCTCTTCATCTCGGTGTTTCGCAGGGCTACGACAACTCGGAGCAATTCATAATTGCCCAAGACCCGTTAGACAATACCGTCGGCGACTTTTGGAGGATGATGGTAGAGCAGAATGTGAGGAGTGTTGTGATGCTCTCCGAAACTGGGGACGAGCAGTGTCCTCGCTACTGGCCTGAGAAGGACCAGGAAACCAGCCATGACTACATTAAAGTGAAGTACATGCAAAGTCAAAGTTTTCCATTTTACCTAAGGAGAGAGTTCACTGTGACAGAGACGAAGTCGGACAATGTCAGTCTCGTCACTCAATTCCAATACAATGGCTGGCCAATGGGTGAAGGGGAAGTTCCACAGGCGGACCGTGGGATCGTCGAGTTAATCGACACTGTGTTGAAGTTCAAAGACAGTTTGGGCAAGGAAAAGAGTTGTGGCCCGACGGTGGTACACTGCAGGTGAGTAATCACACAGTAATGTGCAATTTACAGTCACAGTTAATAATTTTAAATCCTTGTTATTGTGTGGGTTAACTAATTCACCTTCTGTGTTCTTCCAAACTTTTAGTAATGGGGCTGATCGCAGCTCAATCTTTGTAGCGATAGCGATCCTCGCTCAACAAATGATGAATGAATCTCGTGTTGACGTCTTCAGCATTGTTCGTAAACTCCGATCACAGCGACAAGGGTTGTTCCGAAACTTTGTAAGTTTTAGTTTGCAATTCCAGTTCATGATTGTCGTAGAACGAACTAGTTCTCAAATATCTGTATTTAAATATGTACATTTTCTCGTTTCGCTCAGGCACAATACGAGTTCGTGTACAGGGCTCTGGTGACATATGCGGAGCTGCATGTTGCAAACGGAAGCGCTAGCCATTGACTGTGAAGATAAGAATACCTACAAACCACTAAGAAGAAATCCTCCTTTTTCTACACACCTAGTTGTAGTTGTCTGTGTAATTAGCCGAAAGTTGTTCTTTTCCTTGGTGACCATCATAACTAGTAAAAAATCAAATGAATGTGTGATCTGTATATGGCTCAGTGAATTGAATCAAGTAGTTGTAATGTCCGGGCTTTCTAAAACGAAAGAGAGAGGGGAAACTCCTTTCCCCCTCCTTTCCTACAAGTCAATGTTTTAACTTCTATTTCAGAGAAGAAATGCTCAGTCCGTACTCTCAGCTTCAACCACATCTCCAGTTTTAGTTTAGTACATTAAAGGTCAGTGTGTAAAATATATCCCCTTTTCAGAAACCGGAACAGTCAGTTCTTGAAACACAACTCTGTACACTTTGTAACCTTTTTCGTAGGAAGATTTCCCCCTCCCTAAAATCCCACATCACTTTCCTAACATAAGATTCTCTACAGAAAAAGAGTAATTAGTTATAATTAATTTTACAGAAATGAAAGAAACTCCAGTTCGCTAAGGAAAAAAGTCATGTTAAGTGTTAAGATTTTAAGAAATTTTTCTACGAGTTTCTCTGGTTGTTTATAACCAATACTTACGACGCTTCTCTCTTTGTTTTCCTACTCTTAGTCAATATTTAAATGTAATGTAAATCTATAATGTATTTTCTACTGTTTTACATAATGTATACTATAGCTTAAATGTGAAGCGGAAACTTTTATCATCGAAGATGTTTACGCTAGGTCCTCTCATCCTCGTGACATCATCATTGTGCTATCTCATTTGTAAACTATCTGAATACAGTAAAAACTTATAAAAACTTTTTTGTAGAGATGCAAAATCGATGATGGTTTACCCGGAGAAGGGAAGAAGAAAATCGACGGTGTTCAGGTTAGGTTTATACTTTATATACAAGCCGCGTGCCATCCTTTTTGCAACAAATCCTTTTGCAGATAGACAAGTGTTCTGCTGTTTTGAAACAGTCAGAATTAGACAAGCTGAATCACTTCTCTTTTTAAGACAGTTTCAAGCCTAGACATTTTTCGTATTTGAAAACAAGAATACAAATTAAGGTGTAGCAAGTTGACAAAAAGTGGGGGGAAGACAAGAAAGGAGAAGTACATTTTTTATGAAGCCAAAGCTTTGATCTATAGAATTATAGGAATATTTAGAATTGAGAAACAATATAAGTTTAAAGATGATGATGATGCTGTTATGTATTTTACCTCTCTGACATTCTCAATTATTATATTTATAAGTTATTTGTTAAGTGCGCACTTCTTCCATGGTTATCGTACAATTTATATTCATTATGCTTGTTCGGAAAATATTATGCGTTAAGTTTTAAGACACGACGACAAGAAATGCAATGATGCCTCCCTCTCTCGCTCTGGATATTTTAATGAACTTACCGGTGTGTGAAGTTATTGGAAATTGGTGAGGTGAGAATAATATGGATTGCGAGTTTAGTTACATAAGATGCTATCTTTTCATATATACTGCTTTACTCTGTGTACAATATTTGTGCTACATTTTACATGATTTTTACTTTTTAAAAAACAAAAGATGAGAGGCAGAGGAGGGACGAGGGAACGGTGAGCCCGAGGATCGATCGATAGATTTATCGATTTCAAGTTGATCCTCGAGTAGTGCTGTTTAATAAGCGCGTTTCTTGGACGACTAAGCTCCAAGTGCGAGTTTTTCCTTTACTATTCTAAGTTTCTTATTTTTGTGACGAGGTTGTCATGACGCGTCGCTTCCTTCCCTATTTTTTCCAATGTTAACTGCACTGCATACCTAGTTGTTCCTTTTTTAGAGAATACAGACTTGATCATCTTATATAAATAGAGCAAATTATTATTATCAGTTTTGGACGTAATATTATTATATACGGATAGTATTTATTGTTGTTTCCACAAAAGATATGCATGATATTTGGTACAGAACGAGAGAGGGGATGACAAAGTAAAGGGGAAAAATTGTCTGGATGAGGACAAACAGTCAAATTGTTTGAGAATAAAGAAATCCGTTAATTTTGTAATGGACTCCGTTGCCTTGCTCTACACTCCTCCTTTCATTCACCTTAACCTTACACCCATCAGCAATCATAAATCTCTCATGTGATATCGCGCTCTCTCCATTTAACATCATTTCTGCTGACTTAAACCAAACCCAACATTGCTGACAAGTGAAATAGCATTTTTTTGATCGTTGATTCCATTCATCTCGCAGAGTACGACGGAAGTTGGATGTAAGCAGAATGACTTATGTGACCTACATTCAAACTTGAACTGTGAATATTATATCTTTGTGTATAATATTTTTACATTTTTCCAAATCCCCCCTGTCATGTAGTAAATATGTGCATGAGCCTGACTACAACAATCCTCACAAAAAATGCAGGCGTAAAAACTCATTTCAGTGTATGCATATCTATGTACGTACATTTAATGTTGGATTTGGATGCAACGTCATAAATAAATTATCTTTTCTCATTTCCCAAATAATGAGTATGAAAACACTCATTGTTTGTCCAAGAAAATTGGTTCGTTCGTAAATTGAGATATATCCATTCTTATTTGTTGCTGGTTCAAGTTAGTAGATCTAGGTTGGATATTTTGTACCAAAACGCAAGAAAAATGTTGTTCTGGCGTTTATAGTATGACGTATGACCAACGCAAAATCTCATATACTCTCGAGATTTGCAAAAATTTCAAAGTTTCGTATTGTTTTGCAACTTGTTTACATTTTCCACAATATACGATCCACATCATTAACGAGTTGAAATTCTTGTGTTTGCAGCAGTAGCGCAGCAACAGAAGGGACAGGGG
>JAQFZW010001636.1:0-24528 GCA_034687055.1 Heteromurus nitidus
ATGATATATCGCATGCCCCATGTTGCTATTTGAAAAAATAAAGTGACGGTTAAAAAGTGACGGTTAGAGTTGGAGTGTGGGTTCGAAACATACGGCACTGTCTTCGTCTGGTGATGTCCTCCACAATGGCGAAGATTTCATGTCGATAGCTTCAAAACTGTTCGAATGCATCCCCGGACAGGCAGACATACATACAAACATACAAACATACATAGTCCGTGACATTCTCCTTTATAGGTATAGATTTGCGGAAAACCCACAATATACTGGAACTTTATTCTTATCATCTTGTCCTGTACATTTTCCTTTACTCCATAACTGAAAAAATAAAAACATTTTTATGATGGGAAAAGATTATACGTACATATTGAGTGATAGTGTTTATGGTGGTCATAATCTTAAAAATCATTATTTCCCAACCTTCGGAATATAATGGTAAATGAGTGTACATTTAGCTTCCTCGTACATCTTTTTTCTTTTTAAATTCAAAGTTTGTGTTTCTATCAAATAAGTATTTCAGTCCATTTTCCAATTTATTGTATCAAATAATTTTCGACTACAAAGTACGATAGAAGCGCTACTAAGCTTTCTGAAAAATATATCACACATATTTCACATGTATCTAAAATCTAAAGTAAAATCTAAGTTATCATGATCTCGACAAATATTATCACTCAACATTAATCCGTTTGTCTGTTGGTACGTTTCGTAACTCCAAAAATTCCTTCTCAAGAATTCCAATTAAGTCATCCGTCATTTCCTGGCTCGCAAATATGGACGAGTCAACCCCCAAAACGATTCGAACGGCATTATCGTAGCTTAGAATACAGATGTGTATCCCTGAAAGAGGACAAAATGATATACAGAGATGTTAATTCCATAATTTTGAATTTGTTGGGGACAATAAAAATATTTCATATTACCAAATTCAAAATCGTATTTTAGCTCACCCATATTTCCAGGAAAAGTACCAGTGAACATTGTATCAACCAAGTTAAAACCTAAACTCATTGATTCCGGTGGTGGTCCTGGAAAGTTGGATATCAGCACCGTTGGCAAATATGGGATTATATTTACGTATTTCAATATCCAAGTCGGCAGCATGTTGACAAATGTGATGACAAAGAAGTTGAATGCAGTAAGCAATGACGTTTTCATTCCTTCAATGTAGTGGTGAACCTGTCGAAGTCTTCGGAGTTCATTTTCTTGACCAGTGGGCAACTCCAAGAAGCCGAAACTCCTTCAGCGTTCATTGAACGTGAATATTAATTTTAACCTGAGATCAGCCATACATAACAATTACGGCTCATGTATAAAAAGCTTACCAATGATTGCATAATTTTTTCGGATGATTTGGCCAAGGTAGTGGCACGACTGCATGCATTCTCTTCGGAACTTTGACATTATGCATCAACATCATTTTTCGCAGGGCCCCAGCAACAGCAGAGATGAGGACGGCTGTGAAGCCAACTTGGTTCTGATTTTTAATATCCTTGATTAGAGAAATGGGGATTCTTCTTGTCCAAGATCTGTAGTTCTTTCGAGATAACTTTGCCTCGCTAATGTGCCACTCGTTCAGGTCAAATGAGGTCACCACCTGCTTTGAAAATTCATATGGAAGCTTCAACAAATTTCCAACCTGCAAAACAGTCTGCACTGTGTCCTTCTGTTTGAATGCAGGACTCGCTATCTTTTCCATTTCGTCCGTGAAAACATTTTTCATTAAGAGTTGCATTAAAGACAATCCGTCGGTAAGGCCATGTTGAAACTGTACTCGAGAAAGCATCACACAACAAGATAAGAAATAGACAAAAAAATAGAATCTGTGAAAAGTAAGCCAGCCATACCCGAAAAATTATCCCGGCTTTCGGAATCTCCGAATTCCTCACGTTTTGCAGAAGTAGATTTTCTACAATTACTATATCCCAAGGACTTTGCTCTCTTGGAAAAGGTTTAGCTTCCAAAGCTGCCACAATTTTCATAAAGTCCTTCTCTAAAACTGGGTTCTGGTTGTCCCTCCCTTCGTTCCAAATACTGATGTGGTTTTCCATTTTGAAATCCTTTTCCCACTTCCACCAGATGTAGCCCATCCACTCTTCGTAAAACTGATGGGTTTCGGGGTACTGAATTTTCCCATTTGCGGAATCCGTTCCCAGAATACTGTTCCTAGCTAATTGGGTCATATGCTCGACGTTGGCAACCTCGAAAGCACCATAACCGACAACGACGCAACGGGGGCGAGTGTGAAGAGTATCCATTGCCATTACAGGATTATTTCCAGTCATCACACCAATAATGTCTTTCTTGAACAACTTTACGTACAAAATGAGAGACCATTTGTAAAACTGAACTGCAATTAATGCGATGAATATTACTGGAACTATAATTATGAAAATCAAGAGTGATAGCGTCGCTGGAACCACTTCCAGTAATTGGATTGTTATTCTTGACGTCATTTTGCAGCCTGTCTTGGTCTCTAATGCACACTGAGGCACATTCCATAAAATCGATTTGTCACACTGATGTGAAGTTAGCAGAGTATAACTCAAAAATACACACATGCACTTGTTGATGAACGTGGATGTATCATTTTTATACAAATTCTTTAAATGACGGAAAATTCTTTAGAGAACTAGGAGAACTCGTTCAATTTAAAGACTCCATTCGGAAGCTCAAACAAATCAACAAACTGAGCTGGTTTTCCCGACCAGGAAGGTACATTGTGATAGTGAGTTTCCATTTATGGTGTAATTAAAAGCGATTTCATATTTGAGCTTTTCATTTCCTATCTTTAAGAACTCGGTGGGTTTTTTCTTTTCATATCTTGAGGTATCATCAGTTCAGCATAATAAAGTTGAAGAATTTCAATAACATGTTTTCTAAATAACAAGCTACCATGAACCAATAATAAACCTATTTCTACTACCTAGGGTACGAGAGACGAAAACTCTACGATTTTTTTTATTTCTCTGTAAATTCCAGCGTAAACTCGTTATCGCATTTCTCATCCAGCCAGAGTTGCTTTTTTTAGCCTGTTTTGACTCAGGTCAGTTTATTTAACCTTGTGCGCTCATATTTTGTTTGTTGAAAATAGGAATGCTTTAACGATGCCGTTTTTATCTCCTCGAGAGAAAAATATCCGAAAAAGTTCCTGAAACGATAAGTGTTCTTTTGATATGTATTGAGCTCCTCATTTCCTACAATAAGCTCGCTATTCGTCAAACATGCACTGAAAATGTTGTTTGCCTCCTTCATTGATTATAAGTTCTCGCGGTCTACTTCATTAAAACGTGGAGCACAAATGTCCATTTTCAAATGTACCTACTGGTTCAAATCCATAAAACGCCATTCCCATTTTTATGCACGTTCCCAAATATATGTATGTATTACTGACCCATTGTGCGACCAGTTGGACTTATGCCACTTGCTACAAAAAAAATCCCGATTACGCCATAACTTTGGACGCACGTTTTACGTAAGTTAAAACTTCCTTATGACGGTTTGCTTTAAGCCATAAAATGAACTCCCATCGACATTCGCGGAATCTTGATTAAGCGGGTTCCTTGAATCGTAAAATCCTCCGAGTTGGTGTTCACCTTGTAATGAATGAATGCAGCCTGAGACTACACTACAAGTTATTCTAAAATTTGCCCAGCATTTAACGATATTCCAGAGAATTGATAAAAATAACTCAAGTTACGTCTATAGCTTTGGCCCATAAGAATATAAAAGTCGTTTTCACAAGTTCCTCGATCAGTCGTATATCATTGGTCAGCGAAATCAGAGTACATTCATTTTGCTCCAGGTCTGCACTCGTCGTTTCAAATATTTAAAATACTGCCTCTCTGAATCACAGTCAGTATATTTTCATACCTTTCTAGCAATCAGCAATGACGGGTGTTCACGCCTGGATCTCTTCTGCCGTCAACAACGAAGCAGCTACAAAGGCCCTTGTTCTGGCTGCATCGTTGCATCGTGCTCGAACCTGGAAAAAGTTGGTTGTAATCGTGTCATCGGATGTCTGTGAGGACCTTACGTAAGTTCCAAATTACATACCTAAAGTTGGTATAACTCGTAACTCGTGTACAAATTATTAAACGAGAGTGTTTATCGTTCAAGGTGCCAGCTAGACGTGGCATATGATTTGCTGATACCTCTTCTCCGGAGGAAATCTCCACCCAATGGGCTCACCCTCGAAGACTCGGCAAAAATCCAAGCATTTTCATTGACGGTTTTCAGCAAATGTGTCTATCTTCCTCCTCATTTTTCAGTCAGTTTAATTTATTCTTCAGTTTGATCCTCCATCTTATTGTTGTTGTTGTTGAACTGTATTGCAACTTGTAATAAGTAACGCAGGTGGTGCGAAACTGTGATGACGTTTTCGACAACAATGCGCCAGTTGGGACTAGTGACGCGAAGAAACATGTTGATTCTTCCGTTTACATGTTCACTCCATCAACTATTGTTTGTGAGCGGATGCGAGCCAGTATTGCTGGCAAGGCTTCTGCCCATGACAAAGGTGAGTTTTGATGAAATAAAATTTACTTGATTTGCCAACTTGTAAAACATATATACATTTCCCCCTAATTTCCACTTTGTTCGACAATGAAAACATTTTGCAGTCAATGGACTGACCACAATGTGCTCCGCCATTGAAGGTCTCGTTGAGAGGTTTGAATTTCTTGGCCCAGAATACAACGTGAGGATATCATTAAAAGAAAATCCAGCAAAACACGTCGAGTAAGTTTTCCCTTTTTCTTCCTTGTGGGATTATTTTGAAGAGAAGTCGTTTTATCAATTAACAAGGTTCTGATATCCGAGTTTTATGAGAGCAACTATATAATAATCTTTCTTGTAATTCCCATGTCAACCTCCTTCAGAAGCAGTGGAATTGTAAGAATTGTGAATTTTACGGACGTGTATCCTTTGGAGTTATATGAAAATGGAAATATCATCCGAAACCTCACTGCAGGAGCTATTGAGAAGGTAAAATTCTAATTAATTAGATACTCCCGACCAGTATGAAGCATCTCAAGAACAAATCATAATTTCCACGCATATATTTTTCTATCAGCATGCCATTGATGTCTGTTGGGATTTGTGGCACCACATAAAGTTGTGGTCATCTGAAGAGCACGTGGTATGCACTAAATTTGCTAAACTACAATGAATGATTTTCCATACTACTTGAGAAGAGTTGCTTTTATGAAATAAATGTTGTCGTAGTCTGAGTTGGACCTCTCGTTGAGAACTTCACCAAGATGTTATGACAACGAGCCAATAGCAATTGTCGGTGTAAGCTTCCGGCTTCCTGGTGGAAACACTCCGGATGAGTTTTGGGATCTTCTCGTGAGTGGCCGTGAAGGGATTAAGCCACTCCCCCCTTTTCGCTGGACAAAAGAACATTCTTGTTTCCCGTGCAAGAACAGGAAAGTGGAAGCCGGCTTTCTCGACATGCCCATTGACGAATTCGACGCAAAGTTCTTCGGCCTCAGCCCGAAGGAAGCTGTGTTTCTCGATCCTCAACAACGCCTCCTTCACGAGCTCAGCTGGCACGCCCTCGAAGACGCCGGAATGGACCCTCACTACATTCAGAAGACCAACGCTGGCGTTTTCGTTGGCTCATGGATACACGACTACAAAGACCTAACGCTGAGAAGCACAGAGGTTGACTTCTTTCGAACGTACATGGGCAACTCCGTTGCTGCCACTGCGGCTCGCCTCTCCCATTTCCTGGGAACAACAGGACCCTCCATTGCCACAGAGTCGGGATGCTCTTCGAGCATTGTCGCTGTCGACATGGCTTGCAAAAGCCTTCGAAATCGGGACTCGAGCTTGGCCCTCGCATGCGGAGTTAACCTTCTCATCCATCCATTCGACTCGCAGGATATTGAAATGGTGGTCGCACCGGATGGCCGCTGCAAAACGTTCGATGCGAAAGCAAACGGATTTGGGAGGGCTGAAGGATGTGCTGTTCTCGTTCTGAAGAGGTTGTCGGATGCGTTCAAGGACGAGAACAGGATTTGGGGACTGATACGAGGATCAGCTGTCACTCAGGAAGGGACGAGTCGAAGTTTGGGCACGCCCACAATTCATTGCGAAGCTTTGGCAATGGAATTGGCGTTGAGGGATGCGTGTGTTGATCCGAAGGATGTGTGCTACGTTGAAACACATGGCACTGGCACTCCAATTGGTTAGTAAGACACTGCTTGACTGCTTTATATTTGGGGGCGGGGAAGGGTTCTTTCGACTAATTAATTTCAACAAAAATTGTCCTTTATTTTTAGGGGATCCCTTGGAAATTGGTGCAATTGAGAAGGTGTATTCCTCGTCCGCAAGAGACTCGCCCTTGCTCATTGGCTCCGTGAAGACAAACATCGGGCATACAGAGTCTGTTTCTGGAATTGCCGGAATTATCAAGGTACTCCTCTCGTTGAAAAATGAGACAATACCACCTCATCGAAACCTGGAAACACTCAATCCCGAAATAAATCTGAGAGCCATTCCGGCTGAAATCCCGCTCCAGCCTATCCCTTGGCCAAGGAATCCAAGTACACCTAGAATTGCTGGTGTGAGCTCATTTGGGATTAGTGGGACGGACGGTCACGTTATCCTCGAGGAAGCACCGGCTACTCCAAAGTTCACCATTGACTTCAAACTGGAGAGACCACTTCACATTATGAAAATCTCTGCAAAGTCCCCAGAATCCATGGAGGAATTGCTCCAGACTCACGAACAAATATGTCGTGAGAGAAGACTGGAAGAAGGAGGATTTGCGAACTTTGCTTATTCTGCAAATACCGGTCGGTCCACATTCAATTACAGGGCAGTCGTTGTAGCGAAGGATTTCCACGATTCAGAACGTATTTTGAAGTCGAGGAGTTTGAAGCATGCTGACGTCACCAGGAAAAATGGTTCAATCTGTTTCCTTTTCCCTGGACAAGGGTGCCAGTACCCGGACATGGCTTCAACTCTCTACTCAACGTCTCCCGTCTTCAGGATGCATTTTGACAAATGCTGCGACATGCTCGAAAAATCCTACAATATTCTCATCAAAAATGTTTTATGGGGAAATGGGAGGGAGGTCGAAGAGTTGAACAGAACCTTGTACAGTCAAATTTCGATATTTTGCGTTGAGTACTCCCTCCTCAAACTGTGGGAGTCTTGGGGAGTGACGCCAGACATTGTGCTGGGACACAGCTTGGGCGAATTTGCGGCAGCAGTTGCTGGCGGCGCTCTTACCTTCGAAGATGCTCTGATGCTCGTTGCTGAACGAAGCAGACTCATTGACAACCTTCCCCGAGGGAAAATGCTGGTTATCCAATCAGGCAAGAGGAGTGTTGAGAAGGAAATCATCAAATACCGGAGAATATATCCCTCTTTCTGGGCAGACTTTGCCGCTCTGAACACTTCCGATCAGACCGTGATTGCAGGGGACTCTGACAAGATTGAGGAATTTGCGAAGCACTGCAAAGATAACTCCATTAAAGCAATAGTTTTGGCTTCCGAACATGCATTCCACTCTCGCCACATGGACCCGATGCTAGAGGAATACGAGCAGATTGCCTCCAGAATAAAATCCCCTCCGAAAATCAACCCATCATCCCCTAAATACGTTTCCGGAATGGAAGGAAAAGTTGTCAATGCAGCGGAAATGAATAGAGAATACTGGTTGCGCCACACAAGTGAGAAGGTCAACTTCGTTGATGCCTGCAAAGCTGTCCAATCTGAAGGCTGTTCCATTTTCATTGAGATCGGTCCTCACCCAATTGCATCCACGCTGATGATGCACAACTTGGATGAAGGAAGTCAAATCCTTTGCCTTCCCTCGATTCGGAGGAGTGAGCCCGAGTGGGAGACACTTCTTTCCAGTCTGAGCAACTTGTACTTGTCCGAATGGAAGGGAGACATTGACTGGAATGGCTTTGATCAATACTACAATCGAAGGAGGGTGGACCTTCCATTCTACCCGTTTAATAAGAAGCCCATTTGGATAAAGTTTGAGCGAATTAAGGATAAATTACACCCTTTACTTGGAAGTAAGATTCGGAATGCTTCCAACCAGTCCATTTTCGAGAACAGGATCTCGACGAAAACAGTGAATTATTTGCAAGATCATGTCATCGGCAGCAGAATCATATTTCCGGGTGCGGCGTTCCTCGAGCTAATTCTCGCTGGTGGGTACGCCTCCGTCCAAGGACTAGCAGAAGAGTGGAGAATGCCTCGTCGGCCAATTGTCGTCAGCAATGTGAGAATTGCTGCCCCTTTGCTCATGTCCGAGTCGGAGTCTTCTTTAATTCAAACCGTCATGACGCTGGAACAGACAGAAGATAAGGACACAAGCTACTCCCTCTCTGTTTACCGCAACAAAGACTCCGACCCCAATTCTTCCACTGACCAGTGGCGTCTCCATTCCAGTGGAACATTTCACCCTGCTCTTCAAAAGAAGCCGGAAGAACTAGTGTCCAAAATTAATATTTTGGACATACAAAATTCGTGGGCGAAGCAGGAGAATAGAGATTTTTACGAGAAACTTACTCACGTCGGCTTACACTTTGGACCAAAGTTCCAAAGTCTCGAGTGTGGATGGGAATCGGAAAGTGGTAGTTTAATGAAGGTGAGAGGACCTGAGGAGGATGACCATCTGTCCTACTTGGTTCACCCTCTTCTCGCAGATGCAATGATACAGGCTATCATGTTGTGGATGTCCAAAGGGAAAATTAAGAAGCTTCCGGTTCCGGTCAGAATTGGACAATTCATTTGGCTGACGACTATTTCCAACTCGAGCGAATTCTATATTTACTGCTCAACAAGTGTTGCCGGAATGACGTACTCCTTGTTGCTGGATAAAAGTGGGAATAGCCTTGCTTTCATGGCGGATGTGGAGTTCATGGAGACGAGTGTGAAGCTCATTGAAGGACTAATCCAACAACAGTCGACAGTCATGCCAGGCTTGTGGGAGGAAGTCTGGAAGAGCAAGCCGGGACCATGTCAAAACAGACTTGTACAGGAGGACATTTGCTTCCCACATGAATTGTTGGAGAAGACGGAAGAAGAGTTGCGGAAGTTTAATAATTTCCCAGAAGAAGAGAGGCTGATGCGGAGGAATTTGAGCGAGCTCACTAATTTCCTCTTCCTCAAAGCTCTTTACAACCTTGGCTGGAGTCCAGAAGAAGCTGTGATATACAAGATTTCAGAGCTCGTCAAGTCCCTCTCAATTCTAGAGTCGCACACAAGGTTCGTCCGCTTTTTTATTACGCGCTTGGCATCCTGCGGAATCCTCAAGTTAGACAACTCCGATGGGTTCTCATTTGCTGGAGCTGGAAATGTCCTCACTTTAGAAGAAATATCAGAGAAAGCACAAGAATTAATTAATAAAATAGACAAAAACAGGACTGGTTTCAAATTGGTTATCGGGATTGGGGATATTTTGGACGAGGCATTGGCCGGGAAGGCTAGTCCTCTGTCAGTGCTCTTCCCACAGGATCCATCAAAGCCCAACGCCGGGGACCTTTATCGGTCCGAAGCGGATGAAATGAAACCTGTATTTTTCCTCACTTTTGAGAGCTTCGTTTTCGACCAGATGCTCGACGCTATTGAAAAACAGAAGGAGGAAATGTCCAATACCCTGCCCATCTTCAGGATTCTTGAGGTGGGCGCCGGCACTGGCATGCTCACGAGAATGCTGGTCAACTATTTAATGGAGAAAGGCGTCCAGTTCGAGTATTACTACACGGATATTTCCCCCGCGTTCTTTAGCGCGGCGGAAAAGGATTTCGGCGAGAATGCGGCGAAGAACATAGTCTTTAAGAAGTTGGATATGGAAGAGGATCCCCTGGAGCAAGGATTCTGTCCCGAATACTTCGACATGATTCTGGCAGTGGAGACTATTCACATTGCGAAGGATGTGGTTAAAACTTTGCAAAATCTGAGGTCATTGCTGAGTCCCGGAGGAGTTATTGTGATTGAGGAGACAATCATTGAGAATCCAAGTATCACTTTCATCTTTGGCTTGCTGGAAGGATACTGGAGATTTGAGGACTTGCAGTTGAGAGAGCTGCACCCAGCGCTGAGTGCTGAGAAGTGGACTCAAGCTCTTCACTCCGCAGGCTTTCCCCGGGTTGAGTGGAGACCGGCTGTGGACAGTGCGCATGGAATAATTATTGGACGGGCTTCCGACACAGAGCAAATAAGCTTGGAGCAAGTCCGTGAGTCAAGAAATGCTTGGCTGATTTTCCATGATGGAAGCTTGCTGAGTGATAACCTCGTCAGCAAGCTGGCCCGGGTCAACAGAAAAGTTGTCCTTCTTCGAAAGCCTCAAGTGTTCACTGAAGAGGGAATGAAGCGGGAAATTAAAGGCGGGATTAAATTGGTTTCGGAGTCAGCGCACAGATTTGAAGGGATAATTTATCTTTGGGGACTGACGTCCAAGGAGAATCGAGATCAGAATTCAATTTCCCTACCCTTCCTCACCGTACTTCAGTTGCTCCCAAAATGCGGTAAATTGTCGCCGAAAGTGGTTGTGGTCACACAAGGGATTTACTGTGTGAGAAGGTCCCTTGTTGAAAATCCTTGCGGAGGCACGCTTCGTGGACTAATGGCAGCAACTGCCAATGAGAATGTGATGTTTGATATGACTCAGCTCGACTTGGACCCGACTGAGGATGCCCTGTCGCAAGTTGACGACATATTTTATAACATTTGGGCGGAGCAAAATATCGTTGCCGCTGTTAGAAATGGCCAACGCTTTGTTCTAAAACTAGCTTTGGGGAAGGTGGAAAATGAGAGTTGCCTCGCATTGCCAAGTGGCTGTCAGCGTTTTCAGCTGGAGCTTCCTCAAACACGACTAATTTCCGATTTGGAATTTGTCAGTCTCGTCCCTCCCCACCAGCTTCAGGATGACGAAGTGGAAGTGAAGGTGAAAGCGTTTGCCTTGAATTTGAGGGATGTTTTCACCGTTTTGAAACCAACTCACGACTTTGAGGAGCTCAATACTGTCGGTGTTGATCTGTCCGGGCAAATCACCAAGATTGGCTCGAAAGTTCGAAACAGGAAAGTCGGGGATAGGATCATCGGCCTGAATACGAACAGAAACCTGTCTCTTCCAAGCCACGCCATAATGAAAGCTACTCACACAATAGCCCTGCCAAGTAACTTGAGTTACGCTGAAGGCTCCACATTTCCCGCAGTCTTCTCAACGTCAATCTTGTGCCTTGTCCAAGTGGCGAAGTTGCAACGTGGAGAAACTGTGCTCGTCCATACCGCCTCGGGGGGAATTGGACTGGCTGCCATTCAAGTTGCTCGGCACGTCGGGGCGATTGTGATTGCAACGGCGGGGTCGGAGCGGAAGCGAAATTACTTGAGGAAGCTTGTTGGGATTGAGCACGTCTTCCACTCCAGAACGACCGATTTCGGCGAGGGAATTTTACAAGTGACGAGTGGACGTGGAGTTGACATTGTGCTCAACTCGCTGACAGGTGCCGGTTTTAAGGAGGCTTCATTGGCGGCTCTGGCCCTAAATGGCAGGTTCATCGAGATGAGCAAGCTGAACGTGTGGAAGGAGGAAGATGTGAAGCAACGGAGGCCCGATGTTCTCTACGAGATTGTCGACATTTCAAGTTTTGACGAGTCGGCTTGTTCCGAAATGGCAACTGAGGTGGAGAGGTTTTTAAGGGAAGATTTAGTGAAGCCGATCCCGTACGAGAGATTCGACGCGGTGAACATTCGGGGAGCGCTAACCTACCTCCAGAAGGCGAAGCACATTGGCAAGATTGTTTGCGTAATGCCGGAAGTGATAATGGACAAATCCGGGATGACAGTGGAGACACCACTTTTTAATGAAAATGGCACGTATCTTGTAACTGGCGGATTGGGTGAGTCGTTTCATACAAAATTGCAAAATTATAATAAACTTGAACAAACTCATTGATCAGCGAATAAGACCAATACTTTTTAAAATTTGCAGGTGGAATTGGATTTGAAGTTGTAAAATGGATTCTAAGAAACGGAGGCAAGCACGTCGTAATTGCCAGTCGGAGTCAACCAAAAGTCGAGGTGGCTGCTGAGATTTCATCGTGGAACAAAAGTGGGCAGCACGTTGAAGCGATTTCGGTTGACATTGGAAGCTTTGAGGAATGTCGCAAGCTTTTCGATTATATTTTGTCTTCTGCTTCCCATTTTCCACCCCTTCGTGGGATTATGCATGCGGCAGGAGTGCTGAAAGATGGACTGCTGGAGAATCAAACATGGGAGTCGTTCCAGAAGACCTACAACCCCAAAGTGAATGGCACCTGGAACTTGCACGACTTGACCAAGGACTTGCAGCTGGAGCATTTTGTTCTTTTCTCCTCGATGGCAGCTACGTTGGGCTCGCCTGGACAATCAAATCATTCCGCCAGTAACAGCTTTGAGGACGCATTTGCTCATTTCCGAAAGTCAGTGGGATTGCCTGCGCTCAGTGTCAATTGGGGCCTCTGGGGAGAAGTGGGTGTTGGCACAGAAGTTGACTTTCCTGGAGTACGGCCAATGTCAACATCCGAAGCCTTCCATGCGCTCCAAGTATTCCTCAAGACACAAACAACTCATATTGCTGCGGTGAATATTGAGTCCATCGCCTTGCTGTCGACGCTCTTCCCAAAACTAAAGACGTTCATTGATGACCAGAAGCTTTTTGGAGCTTCTTCCAAGTCAGCTCCGATTATTAACTGTGACGAGTTCTGGAAGAAGGTGGACTCTGTGACATGTTACGAGGAGAAGCTTCTCACATTCAAACAGTTTATCAAGACAATTGTGAGGACAGTGCTGAAATTGGATGGGGATGAGGAGATTGATGACGAAACGGACTTCCAAACGCTCGGCATCGACAGCCTGATGATGCTGGAAATGAAGAACGGACTCATGAATATTCTTGGGAAGCGAATGACAGTGACAGTTTCCCAGCTGAGGAACTGTCGCACCACAGAAGTACTTGCACTTCGACTAATAGACATTCTTGATGGGGAAGAGTATCTTAGGAATATGCCCAGTTTGGACGAGTTAAAGCTGCTTATTCGCGAGGATTGTGTGCTTCCCCAGGAAATTGCCCCAACTGAAGAGATGAGGAAAGCTAAGAATATTGACGGTGTTGAGGTGGTCCTTGTCACAGGCGCGACAGGAAACATAGGCCCTTATTTATTGAGAGAGCTTTCCCAGCGTGAAAATATTAAGAAAATCTACTGTTTAATTCGCAAACGTGGAAAGCATTTCGCCTCCATCCGGCTCCAATCGAAACTAGCAAGTCTTGAACTGCTGGACGAAGTTGACATGAGTAAAGTGGAATGTGTCGAAGGAAATATTTCAAATGCTCGCTTTGGTTTTTCTGAAGAAAAGTACGAGGAGTTGGGACGCAGTGTTGACGCAATCATCCACAGCGCTGCTCTTGTCCTTCACAACGATAAGTACTGGAAAGCTCCTGAACAAAACAGATATTCCCTCCGAACCACGAACGTTTTGGGCACCTTGAAAGTTCTTAAGTTTGCCGTCCACCAAAAGCTGAAACATGTTCTGTACTTGTCTGCGATTGTGGCAGCAACGAGTGTCAATGAAAAGGGGCGTCTCTCCGAAGACTGGCAGGATGTTGGGGCATTCGATGACATCCCTGAGAATGTGGGCTACCCAGTCTCCAAACATATTTGCGAGCAATTAATTAAGCAGGCGATTGAGAGAGGCATTCCTTGTAAGGCACTCAGGCTCCCCTTTGTAGGTGGCGACAGTCGAACGGGGCGATACAATTTTGAAACGAGCCATTTGCTCCTCCGAGCGTTGGCATTTATGAAACTGGAATGTATGCCGGATGTTTCCATCCCGATACCAATAATTCCGGTGGACAAGTGTGCAGAGATTTGCATGAGAGTGTTCTTCGACACGAGGCTGGCTTCCGATGTGATTCATATTTGCGAGAGAAATCCGGAGGAGGATGACATCATAATTGAAATTGCGGAGGAGGAGCATGGTGTTCACATCGAGACCGTGTGTTTCTCCGAATTTCTTGAGAAACTGAAAACAGTCGATGAGAATTCAGTGCTAGCCCAAGTTACGGAGAGATATCATGAAAAATTTATATCAGACACGGTAGCATCGCCGACGATGACGTGCCTGAGGAAGTACCTCGAGAACAGGAAAGACTTTTTTACGAATGAGAAGATTCGGAAGCTTTTTCCTGATTTTGAGGAAGCGCTGGAGCCGGCTAATGTTGTATTGCGCAGAGATTTGCAATTTCTCAAGCAATCGGGTGTTTTTAAAGCTTTCCGGATTGCGAAGTAGACTTGAGCAAGTTAAGACAACGTTCAATGCATGGATGTCAGTATATACGCCAAAATTAACAAATCGTTTTTATTTCATGTCGAATTTTAAAAGAGCCATCAATTTGAAATAAGTTAATATTCTTGTTGTTAAATGTAAAATAAAACATTACAATTGAGAGATAAGTGGCTCAACCAAAAAAGCAAAGCACATTATGAATCTCAAATACGTTTCATACAACCACTCACAATTGGAGGGGCTAAAATGTCAACACAGTTGGAATTACAGGAAGCAATTTTTTCCCGAAATGACAGGACTTCTTTGGAAAGGAGTCGTACTCTAAATTTAAAGTTAAATATTTTGCATGGGCATAGGTATAATCAAATTATTTGATTGCTACATCAGCAAATCATTCATTTAATTTCGTGAGAATATTATTTTCGAAACGATTATTATATCTTTGAGTTTTTCGTTGACGCTTGGGAAAGCTTTGTTATTATAAAAAATATAAGGTACTTTTCACAACAAAATTTATTTGATTGAAGTTGAAAATACGAAATATATATAACTCTTATCGTCGCTAAAATCAAACGGATTACCATCCAAAGTTATCCATCTAATAATTGCGGTAAGAATATTGCTGTGTATACTATCCAGCTATAAATGATTCGTCTTGAGTTTGTGAATTTACGTTTGCCGCAAATGATTGCACAATAGAAATATTTTCGTAACCTTTAAATAAATGATCGTAAGCCCATAAAAAAGTATCCGTATCGAAAACACAGCAAAATCATCCCGAACTAATAACCGAAAACATAAATTCAAACTTCCTCTCGGTTCAGAAATTATGATTTGAACAACATTGAACACTCATGAACATGAAAGTCTCACATTGACCACGGTCTAAAAACAAGGCTTTCAAAATCGATCGATAGTCATGGATCGATTTTTCTCGGCATGTCCATCATTTTATGCACACTCGCTAGCCTTTATATACACACTCTCCATATTCCATCCCTCATACATTTTTACAATTTTACAAGTTTTGAAAAATTCTTGAGTTCCTAAGGAAGTAAATTACATCAACTTTATGGTAGTGTTCGACCCACAATTATGTTTTCCTTACATTTGCTATATTATTACACTCAGAACGAGCTGGACTTGAAAACGATCAGTCGGTACAAGCAAACGGGGTTCACGATGCATTTTCAACCTTATTTACCAAAACTCTTCACTCCAAGTGAGAAGGACCTTGCTTCGGTGATTAATAACTTGCTGTGATGAACACATGACCCGGCGCATGGGAGCTTGCCAATTTGCAATAAATAAATAAATAAATATAATAAATATGTCTTTTTAATTATAATAGATTGTACAATTTAGGTGGTGCGAAATATCAGAAATAACCTGTGCGTTAGATGTAATAAATGTGCAGCTTTATAAGGCCATAATTCCCATCGTCTGGCATGCTGCTGTTCTTGAATTGCGTAGACACGCTTGCTGGAAAACCAGACCCGCGTCACTCTGAAATCGTGGAGGACAAGTAGTTCTCCACGGAACATAGTTGCAATCTGGTATTTTTTGCGAAAAATACTGTGTTATATGACTATGTTATATAACAAATGTTAAATAATTGTTTTAAAATCATGTTGTGTAATAACATCGATCTAATCAAATACTTCATATGAAATTTTATTCGAGACGAACAAGTAAACTAGTAAAGTTATGTAGTTAAGTCATTTTTTCCCAAAGACTACCCAACACCAATCTTGAATTTTAGAAGAGATGACGCTAGATAAGATTATTGTTATAAAAGGCATATTATCCAAGTTTTACTTCACTTTTATGTGGTACTCGTTTCCTTATAATATAGGCCTATATTTATAATGGCCAAGAGTTGTGTGTTGGTTGGTTAGTTGGTTTAGCTTTGTTTCCAAACTACTCCTAAATCTTAAATTGTTAATGTCTACATTCTACGCATGTCAAAGTTCATGTTGCCTAGCAAGTTTCAACATTGCGTGAGTAAACTGCTATTCAAAATAAAATGTCTTTTTTCAAGCGTTGGTGTGCGTCAATGCTCTGTCCATATTTTAATGGTGCACTATAAATTTTTAAGGCAAAGGTTTGTGTGTGGCTTTGTGCTCGAAATGTTCTTAGACCCGACAACGTGGTGGCCTACAATTTACACACGGTGTTACTTCAGACCTGGGCAAGGTCTACTTTGGTCTGGGTGTTGAATGCTATCCTTTTGTTTATATTCAACAAATTAACCCCTTCTTCCTTCTCGAGTTATGTACGCACATGCTAAACTTCTAGTAATACATACAATAATTAATATTACATAAGAAGTTATATTATACTAAATTATAAAAGCTCGTGATTAATTGCCAGAATTTATTAGAATATAGGGAAGTACGGAATGATTGTGGTAGTAATATCGCCAAGAAATGAAATGTATGCCAAATTATTTTTCAGAGACGAGCAGCGAGCTTGTCCTAGATTCAATTGTTGTAATCGGTACTGTGTGAAATACGATGCCTACAAGAAGTGATGAAATTTCAATGAGTTCCCAACATTTCACCCCAAAGTTTGTAATAACTTCGAGAAGTTATAATTCTTATTCTTAGAACGTTCTCGTACCAATCATTTGCCAGTAGAACATTCGACATTCTCAGTCGACGTAAAGAAAAATAAGTTTAATCTCAAATCCGCATTATAGATGCTTTTGATTGTTAAGAATTTATGCCTTGCTATAAAACGTTGTAATAATGTTGTTCTTATATAAAAGTAATAACCAGGTAGAAGCAAGGTATGATAGAGGGTTTTGTATTGTGTGCTCATAAGATATATTGTTTCGCTAAATCTGACATTTTCCCACGTATTTTGGAAACGGAATCATAATTAACGGTATACTTTATGAGCTATTCAGGCGCGGATTTAGAATGGGACTAGAAATGGCATTAAGTTCCCTGTCTTTGGGAAATACAAATAGAACACGTTAAATCAATCATAGGAAAACTCACAATGCCCGTTAAAGTTAGTACCTGTTATTTTTATCTAAATCCTCGCCGTACCCATGTATTTTCCACAGAATGAATTCTATTCAATTGTGGCATCTGAATTTTGTACAGCGAGTAAATGTTATGGATAGACAGCTACGACAATGAAACTAATTATTATTTTAAAAAATGGTAGACCTACAGACGAACAAAACCAATAATCCTTCTTACTCTTGGAATTCATGATCTCTAGTGAATGCCCACAACAAATGACGCAAGAGCATAGCACCTTTTTTGTAATAATAGCTTGCATAATTTGATGCGCACAAGGTATTGCGAAATATCTTAAGTAACCTGGGCTTGGTGAAAACCCAAACAAACGTCACTGTCTGAAATCGTGGAGTGCAAGTTCTCAACGGAACCATCGCAATCCCTTTATATCTTTCGTCCAGCAAAGAATTTCTATTGAATCTTTTGTGGTCAGATCATGGGAATAGACCGAGGTAGAAGCTCGTGTTATATAAAATATTTAACACGTCAATATTTGTATTTTATCGAGCCAAAAATTACAACATCAATTTCACAATAATTCTTTATCATGTTGACAGGATGTGACGTACAAGAAATCCCCAGTGTTGACTCACGAAAAACAACTTTCTTGGATTCTTATATAATCCAAGTAAACTTGGATTATATATGTTGCAAACAAGTGGCGTGAAACTTGCCACTTACTCTCACGATCAGATAAACAACAGTTTTAATCTTAAAGCTTCCTTCCGACACCACGGCATATCGTGCTCGTGCTCCAATCATTTCCATAACTATGTCTCTTGTTGAATGGAAATGCCTGGGAATACTGAAATAAATGGAAATGGATGAGAACGAATCCAATGGATGTCATAGTAGTATCGATAGTCAATAATATAGTATTGAATTAACATGCTCTGCACATTATTCCTTATCCAGGAAAGAATTCCATTACTTATTTATATTGTTGTTAGATTATGTGAATGTATAGAATAGACCGAGCTATAAGCACAAGTAATAAATAAACCAAGGGGCGGATTTAAGGGGGCTTAAATCGGCCGGATTTAGGCGGGAAAATACATTACGATAAATAGAGCCGTAGAAATTCTCACAATGTCCCATTAATGTTAGCTCCCTGTCAGCCCCCCCTGTAATTTATTTCTGGATCCGCCACTGGAACCATGTGTAGTGGTAATGAGGTGATTTTTTCATAAAACAAACATACCATAACGAAAGTTAAATAATAGATTTGAAATCTTGTTGTGTAATATCATAGATCTAGTGAAATACCTCATATTATGGAATTTCATACGAGACGGTGAAGATAAAAGGCATGTTATATAAGTACTACTTCACTTTTTGTGGTACTCAATTCCGTATAATATATCCCTATATTTATAATGGGCAAAAGTTATGTGTTGGTTGATTACGGAACGGTTTGTGCAAGAGGGAATGTTTTCGCAATTGCAAAAATAAAGTTGTGTTGAGGCTTGCACATTGAATACACAACATTAAACTCAATACATACAGTTAGTTTGGGGTCTTTATAAATAGAGCGGAATCCAAATTAAATGTTCATAAACGATTTGCTACTTCCTTCAAAACTATCACCTCAACTTTGTTACGCCAAGTGAGCTTTCAATTTTAAAGCTGCGTCTGTTAGTGTAAAGCAATTTGTAAAATCCAAAATGGGCACAATACGTGGAACCAATGACGCCTTCGGCCGGGCAGTCCTAATCCCCAACGACGATCTAGTTCCGAGTGCCCTCCTCTCCGGAGGAATTCTTCGGCAACATTCCCCATTCGCACCCGTCGTTGCACTAATATCGACAAGAGTTTCATCCAAAAACACGTAAGTTCGGAAAGACAAATTAAAAGCATTGGGATTTGTTTTGTGGTTTCATTTTAAAAATGTGAATATATTTACAAATGATGTGTTAAAGGGTCCAACTCAAGTCAGTTTTTGACTTCATAATCTTCACCAAAACTTTTGAAATGGATGCTAACAACTTCGACGAATCTGACCAATTGGCCGACTTAATGGTGGAATGCTTAAATCTGACCTTTTTCTCCAAACTAATCGTTTTCCGTCCAGGAATATTGGTAAAAAATAATTAACAAAATTTAAATATCTGTTTTTAAATTAGCGTCTCGCATTATTTCAGTTGCGTAACATTTTCGATAGAACATCCGTCAATCTGATGAGCTGTTTGACACTCTTGGCATTGCTGCCGTACGAAATGGACATTGGTGTGTGATCGTGATTCAGCCTAATTCTGAGAAATATATTGAGGCCTTGCAGCTGACCAAGGGACAATCGTATAGTCACGATGAATTGTTGGAAGTGTTGTTCGGTCAAGCTCAGCCACATCATGATTCCGAACATGGACGAGTCATTTCTTACAGTGAATTCGGAAGATTTATTGGGTACGCAAAACAGGAATTTATTTTTTATTTAAAAACAATTCTGACTCAAAAAACTTGCAATATTATAATGTTGTATATTCAAGTGTTAAAGACGAAATTCGCTTCTTGGAGCTGGAGAAAAATACGGCTCAATTGTTTGTCCAAAATGATGATATTGATGGACTTGTGAAGCCCAAGGATGTCATATCGAACGTGTGGAAAACTGTGAGTAATTATGGGGGCGGAGTGGAATGCTTATGTTTGCAGAGCAATCATGAAAATTTAATTGGGCTGATATCAATTTGGTTTGTTCAATTTTCTAGACACTCGAAGGAAAGCTATGGCGTGCGAGGGAACGAATAATCTCATCGTCTGCCCGACCTCATTCTCCTCATTCGCAGATCACTTGTCCAGATACGAAAAACTGGATTGCGATAGTCGGAATGGCTTGCCGATTCCCACAAGCGAACTCAATTGAGGAATACTGGGATATTCTCCATTCTGGTCGAGCAACAAGTAGCTCACCGCCACCCCATCGAATCCCACTTGCGCACATTGACTCAGACGTGAAAGGGAATTTCCTTAAATGTCGCATTGACGAATTTGATGCACCCTTCTTCAACATTCCTCCAAGCGAGGCGGCCTTCACTGACGCGCAAACACGACTCGTGCTTGAAGTAAGTTGGGAGGCTTTCGAGGATGCTGGAATATCGCCATCGAAGCTCCGAAATACAAAAACGGGAGTGTTTTATGGCTCCTGGCTTCAAGAATACAAGGAAGCAATTAACATGGAATCTGGGGATGCCGGTGAAAACTTCCTTCGAAAATATATGGGAAACGGATTTGGATGTACGGCAGCAAAATTGTCATTTTTCTATGGATTCACTGGACCGAACATTGCCACTGAATCGGGATGTTCGTCATCAATCATGGCTGTGGACCTTGCTTGCAAATATCTTCAAAGTGGAGATTGTCCTTTGGCTTTGGCAGCGGGCGCAAATATCCTTTTGCAGATGAATTTAAAGGGAAAGGTTGTCTGGTCGGAGGATGGACTTTGTAGGACATTTGATGCATCTGGAAATGGCTATGGCCGGGCTGAAGGGGTCGGCGTCCTTGTCATGAAACGTTATGCCGACGCTATTCGGGATGGCGACCAAATTCAGGGAATCATTCGCGGCACAGCCTCATCTCAAGAAGGACTCAGCCGTAGCTTCGGAACGCCAACGATTGAAAACGAGACAGCCACAATGCGAACTGCTTTAATCTCAGCGAAAGTGGATCCTTCAGATGTCGACTGTGTGGAAGCTCATGCAACCGGCACCGGAGTGGGGGATCCCATTGAAGCTGCAGCCATTGTAAATGCGTACTCTTCTAAGAAGCCCAGACTAAATCCACTGTGGATTGCTTCTGGAAAGACAAACATCGGTCACACTGAGTCATGCTCTGGAATCGCTGGAATCATCAAGGTTCTAATGGCGATGAGGAATGAGATCATTCCAGCACATCTCAATTTAGAAAAACTAAATCCGAAAATTAATTTTGACTCGATTCCTGGAGAAATACCTGTGACAAGTAAACCTTGGAAAAGGGATGAAGGACGACCTCGTTTAGCAGGAGTTTCCAGCTTTGGTATCACCGGAACGGATGTCCACATCATTCTTCAAGAAGGTCCAACTCCATCGTCGAAAGGTGAGGTAAAGGACGACAACACTCCCACATTTCACGTGATGACTTTTTCAACAAAATGTGAATCTGCGCTGGAGGATCTTACCACCTCGTACCTGAACTACCTTCGCACTTGTTCCCACACACTTGCTGATATCGCGTACACAGCAACTACCTGCCGAGCTCATCATTCCCACAGGCGAGCAATTGTTGGGAGAAGCGTTGAGATGTTGGCGAATGATATTGAGGCTGGTTCGTTCTTTTCAGGAAAAATTAATTCCAGCAAAAGTCCAAAAATTTGCTTCGTTTTCCCTGGGCTGATTGGCAGCATGAATATGGAATCAGTTTCCATTCTCTACCACACTTCTCCAATATTTAAGGAGAACATGGACTACTGCGAAGAAGTCCTGATGCAAAGTTTGGGCGTATCCATGTTGTCTTACTTGAGTAAGAAAGCTTCCCCAGATGACATTGGATTTTACTCATGCATTCTCGCTGTTCAGTATTCGTTGGTAAAATTATGGGAATTTTGGGGAGTGAAGCCAACTTGTGTGATGGGCCACTGCGTTGGAGAACTTGCAGCAGCAATTGTTTCCGGAAGTTTGCAAATTGAAGATGGGCTCAAAATGCTTTTCTACGCTGGTGACCGTTTCATGGAGGAGAGCAAACTTAGCCCGAGCTCAATGCTGGCTTTGAATTGTGACGCTGACGAAGGTGCAAATTTGATATCTACTTTTCTCGAGCAGAATCTTGAAGGAAGCTGGATCGACGTGGCGGGAGTTAACAGCCGAAGACAAACCGTTGTCGTTGGACCAGCGGAGACAATCCTTGCTTTCAGAACATTTTGTGAGAAGAACAATGTCAAAAGTAAAGTCATCCCCGTCCACATTCCGTTGCACTCGAGAGGGGCTCAGTCAGCCTTAGAAAATTGCATGGGTTTGATTTCAAAATTAAATCATCGCCCACACAACCTCCCTCACTTTTCCAGCGTCACCGGAAATCTGATCAATGTTGGAGAGGAACTAACGCCAGAATACTGGTACAAATGTTTCCGAAATCCAGTCCAGTTTACTCATGCTTGCTCCGCTGCGGAGGAATTTGGCTGCGACATTTACATCGAGATTGGACTTGGCGGAGCAATTTCAAAACTGCTCGAGGAAAACAAAAGTCAAAAGGTGGACTCCATAAATCGGCTTTATCTTTCATGTTTCAACAACAAAGGCGACAAATGCTGGTCAGGATTGTGTGTCACATTGGCCCACTTGTACTCGTCTGGAGTTGACATCGACTGGGATGCCTTCTACCAGTTTCAGCAAAGAAACAAGGTCACCTCCTTGCCCCACTACCCTTTCCAAAGGAAGCCATTCTGGTTTGAGAGAAATGGGTTGTCGAGGCATAATCCTGGCATATTCAGCACTTCGAAAGAGCTCCATCCCCTTCTCGGTTATCAACTGGAAAACGCATTCGAGGCGAAGATTTTTCAAACTTTATTTTCTGAACGGAAGGCGCCTTACATATTCCAGCATGTGATCGGGGAGGAAGTGATCTTCCCAGCGGCAGGTTTCCTTGAGATGATTTTAGCTGCTGGTCGAAATCAGATCTGTGGTGCAGAAGACATTAGTAAGCAAACTAAAATTTTAGTCGCTGACAACTTCACTGCTCACCGTCCCCTTCACTTCAAAACATCCGAAGCGAAAACCATGCAAACTTTGGTGAGTCAAAATGAAGATGGACGCACCTCATTCAACATTTCTGTCCATTCGTTTGAGAAAGACGGGTGGAAACTGCTAGCTTCCGCAATCGTATCAGCTTCTCAAAATGAGAAATTTGAAAAGAAGCAAGTTTCCCTAACAAATATTTGCCACTTTGATAGTTTGCACAGCCACTCCGCTGCAAAACGTTTCTACCAGAAAACCGTCCAAGTCGGATTCAATTTCGGAGAGGAATTCCAGGTTCTTGAAGAAGTGTACAGAAAAGAGGGAGAAACACTTGCAAAAATCAAGCTTCCAACAGGAAATGAGCTTGAGAGGTACGTTTGTCATCCGCTCATTAGCGACGCGCTCCTTCAATGCTATATTTTGCACACGAAGCCAGAGCTGAAGAAACTTTATGTTCCCATCAAAATTGGAAAATTCACGCTACATTCTTTGACAGAGTTTTATGAAGACGCTGAATCAGTTTTGTATGCTTACTGCAACTCCGAATCTTCTGGGATATGTCCAGAAGTGTGTCTATTGAACAGTTGCGGAGTTGTCGTTGGAAAATTAATTAATCCAGAGTTGGTAGCCACAAGTGTTGACTCAATGCTGAAAGCGGCTGGAGGGAGCAAGCAATTGGATACGATGCCAAATATTTACGAGGTCGTATGGACACCATCACGAAATCACCAGCGGAATCCAAAGGACGCAAATTTAGGAGAAGACTTTTTGCTGACAACCGGCTTGCAAAATCTTATTTTGGAAAGCGAAATGAGTAACGAATTTACATCGGAAGAGACGCGGCAAGACGATGTCATTAACGAATTATGTTATTTTTACGTCCTAAAATGCCTTTATGATTTGGACTGGGAACCTAAACTTGGCAACGTTGTCAACCTGGATGAATTGGGAGAGAAGCTGAACATCGTCACCTCTTTATTGCCAGCATTTCGACACTACGTTTCATATTTGGTGGGCACGGGTTTACTGGAAAGAACAACTGCATCGAGCTTCATCCTAACAAAATCTCCACCGACGCTGGAGAATGCAAATTCTGGAATTCAGACTTTAGTCAAGAGTCTTGCCGATTATCCTCCAATTTCCGTTATTACTTCTTGCGGCTCCCAATTAGCCCAAATTCTTCAGGGAAATGTGACTGGCCAACATATACTGTTTGGTTCTGAGTCAGATGGTCAGAAACCAGCTGAATTTTACTATCAATCGTCGAGGTTACACTCTGGAATGTTTCTATTTTCGGCGAAAATAGTCGCCGAAATCGGAACTTGGATAAAATCGAGCAGAGAAGGAGACGGGGAAGCCTTGCGCATTTTGGAGGTCGGTGCCGGAACAGGAACTTTCACGAAGGAAGTTCTCCGCTTGTTGCAGGATTTTGGGGTCAAGTGTGAGTACCACTTTACTGACATTTCCTCCAGCTTCTTCTCTCGAGCGGAGGC
>JAQFZW010001637.1:0-24512 GCA_034687055.1 Heteromurus nitidus
CCCCCCTGTTATTTTCTTCTAGATCCGCCGCTGGATCCACTACAATCTACACATCCCTTTTTATGCTTACACTAGTTTTGGACAAGGATTATGCTAGCAGTAGAAGTAGTAAAAAGTGAATGGAACATGAACCATAAAGTTCAGGTTTGCTTTACCTTTTGCTCTAAAACTTTTTATTGCCTCCATATTTATTTACTAAACTAAAACTGAGCGGCCCCATGAATTGCCGCGCACACCTTTCGGTCTAAGTATTCGGCTCTTTATTCATCTCACAAACCGCTGATGTTTTACGATAGGTATGAATCTTACGCAAAGTCTATTACACAACAATTACAATACAGTTGATCTCATAAAAACGTACATATATTAAGCCTTTGTTTACCACACATTGTTCGTCTTACATGCTGAAAACTGTGCACACCTGGATGCGCGGTTTGTCTGTCCTAAATTGCTTCCCCTTCATATGCAATTTCATTTCATATAGCAGAAACATTTTTGTTTTTGCTATTGTCACATCCGTCACGAACCATTTCATTGTTCCCGTCAGTTTCGGAACGAACAAAGAAAATACTTTGCATATTTCATATATTCTCTGAAATGCAAAGTGAAGAACCCTAGAAAATGTGCGAAAATGTGAGCATGTATCCCTGGATTTTTTTGCAAAAGCTGTCTTACAAACTTTCAACCTATATGTTTCAACCTAGAAACCACAGTGTAGTACAAAACTACAAATGTAAGGCTGCGTTTGTTGGGTCCTTTGCTTTCGATGCAAGAAGCAAAGATGAGGAAATGGTCGTTATTGATCGGTTGTTTTCTGGATGCATATGTAGCACGTTCCGAAAAGTATCACGGAGCCCATATTTTGCCATGCATATATCACATGGTATGGTATTCCACTCCACATGATATTCCAGCATTCTATCAGAAGTGCGTTTTAAGCACTTTCGGTGGGCAAGGTGCATGCACGCACGCGACACAACTGGTCACAACTCACAATGACTTCCTGGAATTACGCGAAAGATACTCCAGGCAGATGCTAATTCCTTATTCATTTCCTTATGCGCCCTTTCTTTCTACTTACGATTAGTATCTATTTGTTCGCGTAAAATAATTTCCCATAAAAATGGAAGTCGAATTGTGGTTGGGGCTGAATAAACTAAGTTAGGATTAGGATGATTGCCTCTTTTCGCGTCCGAATACAACTGTTTGCGCGTATGTGTCGCAAATTCACACAACGTTGTTTCGTATCGTTTGTCTTGTATCTGCAATCTACATCTATCACCTTCCGTCTAGGAGATAGTACAACCACGCATGAGGTAAAATTACTTTATATAGTTTTAGGTTCGGTATAGATTTTTTGTAGTTTGTATAAAGGCTGCTCGTTCTGATATGAAATCAGAGTCGAAAGAGACAACCCTTTCGATACTTTGCACTATTTGCACAAACACTATATGGACAATTCTCTGCCTGGATTTACAAAACCCGGTACAAAATTCTTTATACATGAATTACTCATTAAAAACTTCAATATTTTAAAAGTAGCAAAATACATTTACATTACTCTTTGCACTTGAAAATGTTGAAGGAAAATTCGGCGAAGCTTGTGCTATCTTTTAAATTAAAAAAATAAATTTTACCTCGTATGCTCCAAAATGAGTCATTTAATTCAATACAACCAAATAAATGCACCCGAAGTCTGCAATTGCATATCGCATATTTACAAATAGTTACTGTGATTATATTGAAATGTAGTATTTTGATGAGAGAAATGTTAACATAATAATATATTTAATTTGTAATAGAAATACTGTGCACAGTGCACTTAGTTAAATTCAATGCTTTTTACATAAATTTACCTACACCCCTCACTTGTTTTTTGCCACTAAAATCGTTTCAGATAAAATTTGTACACATACTTAAGCAGATTGAAGATCTACGAAGCACAAGAACTAGAAGAGCAGAAGTAGGTCACTCGCACTCTGACCATGAATTTAACACAGAGACCAATATTTCCACCGAGACCTGGATGTAGAGTGAGTCTCATCTCAACTCCCACTTCTGCAGTGCTAAAGAAAAGTGAATTGAAACTACGACAAGCCTGAAAGTTGGTAAAGTGGAGCAACATTTTGCTCTCCTCGTGCCTGCTGGTGAAAGAAGGGACTTCGAAAAGTACGACGAACCGAACGAACGTGTCCGAGTATGACTGCAGCGGGTTAAAAGGAGGTTGAGTATCTACCATACCTAGGCTTTTGGCTTGCTCTTGCCTGTTCAAATATACATAATATTTTGCTCTGCTTCCTGTGCTCTCTGTCTCCATGCACGTAATTGGAGCTCATAAGGTTTTTTGCGATACACATGGATTTGTCCATAGTTTTGTGTGAGCACTTAGAAAGTTAGTGACAATGAGTAAATGAAGAACACCATCTCACTCACACTTGGCAAGCAGCATAAGGTAGACACGTGCTTTCTAATGTGGTAACAATATTGCAAACTTCGCAAATGAAGAGCAACTTGCAAAAATTATGCAGAATATTGACGTTCGATGTTGGTTAGGACATTGCCAGGTCTGGTTCCCCCGCTGATAGAAATGGAAAGGTGAATGAACATGAATGTCCTTGTGGTCAAAATCATTATGATTAATTTATGTGTAGTTGGCTAAATACAAATCAGTGGAATGTATATTACTAATCCATGATAAAAAACGCTACTAGTAGTCCTGCAGTCCTGTAAAACTGGCAATTTTAAATTGGCTTTGGTTGATAAGATGATACAATTATGCATATCTCTGGACATTCATGCTCCTTGTAGAGCTACATTGGAATTTGAAATTAAAAGCATTGGAAATTGCGAGCCAGTGGCGTAGCGTCCATATAGCGAAGTCCATATAGGGACCCTTCGGGGTTTCAAAAACAATGAAAATATTTCCCATTCTTTGTTTTCAGTTTTCGGATACATTAGTTGTTAAGTTAAAATTAAGTTAAAATTTCTGAGTAAAAATATTCGATATTTAAAAAAATCCTTAAATCACTGGAAATGAGCTCCAAAATCTGCAGTTTTCCTAGTATGCACCACAAAATTTCCAAAATCACATATAAATTACTGGGAAAGTGCTATAAAATCTCCAAATTTCCTTATATGTACCACAAATATCACAAAATCACTGGGAAGAGTACTTCAAAATCACCAATTGTGCTAAGAATATGTACCACAAATTTTCAAAAATCAACTAATAAGCACTTGAAAACGTGCTGCATCCTGCATCACACTGTATTCCTAACCTCAAAATGCGGCCACTCTACGAAATTACTATTTCAGATAGAGTTTTTCATGCTCTATCCGAAATCGAAAATCCGAATCCAAAATTTTGAAAAATAAAGACGTGACGAGTATTTAAATTTCGAAACACGTCAATTTTGAATTTTTTTAAAAATTCAGGTATTAAAATTTCAACGAGATTGAAGTTGGAGGTAATAAAAAAGGATGTTAAAATACATATGTATACAAAAATTTACGGTTTAATATTAACTAACTTTTGATTTATTTAAATTTTTATGATAAAAAACTTTAAATTTTGAAATTTATTTCTCGAAGCTGGGTGGAGATCGGCGGTGATTTCAGAAGCTCTATCCATACCTTAGTTCATGGTACATAACCTACATTCGGCCAAATTGTTCCAACCCGTGGAACAAAGGAGATATATGCGAATGAATAATGTGGTTTTCGACGCATTTCATGAAAAAATGTCCCCACTCTAGTAATTTCGAAAATTTAAAAATAGTGTTAAGACTTAATTTTATTGACTATATACCATAAACTGAGTTCCCTGAACGCAAATCACCGTTTATTAAACTATTCCCTGCATACACTCTTCATGCGTGTTCACTTGGTGCATTTGAAAATGAAAATGCAATGTTGTTCCCTGAGTGACAGTGGATAGTGGATGTACATTGTATCTACATAGAAGTTACGACTGTAAGCACTAAAGCAAATTGTAACAACGTCAATGCGTACCTATAGTTACATATTATGCATATTTCTACCGTCAAAATAAATAAAGTGTTTTGAAATTAATTAAGTACTAGAGGTATGCATACTGTAATCGAAATCGTCAGTGGAAGTGTTCGTAAAAATTTGTATCACAAAGAGTACATTATTTGTGTAGGTATATTCAATTTTGTAATCAGTAGAAAAGATATGTTCGAATGAGATATCTTAAGAAAGAGCATACTGAAAATTGTGGACCATGAAGGATTCTTTTCTGTGCATTTTAATGCATGCTCGAAATGTTGCTATAACGGACTGATACCGTGAAATATAAAAAAAGCTTTGGAGATTCTTCTAGGTAACCATTCAATTGTTTCCATCAACTACCCATGCATTTTATATACACCGGCAGTACCGGCACATGCGCGGATTTAAAGGGGGCTAGAGGGGCTTCAGCCCCTTGTCGTCGGGAAAAAATACATTACGGTAAATGGAGCCATAGAAAATCAAACAATGCCCCTTTAATGTTAGCCCCCCTGTTATTTTTTCTGGATCCGCCGCTGACCGGCAACAAAGTAACTATCAAGTCCGTCGCAGTTTTGAGAAAAAATAACTTTGATTTTTGAATCCATGTCGCCTCTAGTTATATATAGTTATCTAGTTATATATATACACCATTTTCGGAATAAGAAGATAGTTCATAGCCGCGGCTTGAGAACTATCTTCTTATTCCGAAAATGGTGTATATGGCTGAATCTCTTTGGACCAAACGAGTAGCAAGAGTGATCAATGGTCCTCGATCGGTGGCATTGTTGTGAAAAAGTATCCATGGTTTTCTCCGGCATGTGGAATTTATTTGGTTTACTAGATACAACGTATACAACCAAAGCATTTCTAATTTCTGCCGTGGAAGGTGGCATGTCTAAATGATATGTGCTGATACTAAATTGTACTCTGTCTCTAAGTCAAGCCGATTTTAAGGATTTGAAGGATCTTCGTTTGCGTTGTCGTCCTCTCATCTTATAAGTCAGACTATGGTAACTGCCTATATATAAGCTGACACTTTTGACATCCTTTCTGCTCTTACACCAAACTTTAAAACATCTTTGATCAAAATGAATCCACATTTCTCAACTTCTGTCTTTCTCTTAAAGTCATCGACTTCCACATGCTGTCATCATGTCCGCTCAAAGAAAGGCAGCAAAGATATTGCATAAGGGGAAACGATCTGGTAAACTTCGGAGAACGCCTGGCAATTCTAACGGAGAGGATAGTCCAGATTCAATGTCAGAAACCGGGGTGTCCAGTCCCACCAAGATGTCCATGGACTTGAAAAAGGAGTATTACCGGTACTGCAAATTGTACTCCAGCGAACCTCTAGAATTTGTTTCTTCGCCCTTGGAACGCGCTTCAGTTTATCAGGGATCTTCACAACCGAGCGTTGGAGGAGTGTCGGTAGACCTCAAAGGTCGGGGATTACGTGGAGTCGATTGTATTGCACTGGGAAAAATACTCGCTTCCAATCCAACTATTCAACACCTGAATCTTAGCGATTGTCTTTTATTGCCTCAAGGTTTTCAGGTAGCAAATGAGCCCATTTTTGCAAAACGCTTCACACAACACATTGGCACTGCATGAATTTCACCTCAATGCAAGCTGTTGAGAATTTATTTTTATCACAGGCATTACTGGATGGAATTAGTAAAAATGTCCACGTTGAAATATTGGAACTTCGAGGAAATAATATTCAATTTGCAAATATGTTAGAGCCGTTGGGAGCAATGCTCAAAGTAAACAGCAATTTGAAGAGGTATTGTGGGAACATACACACAAATTGATACTATAGGTTCTGCTTCAACTAAAATACTTTTCCCTGCAGATATGTAACGTTAATGTAACAAGTTAAACGAAGTAGCATAGCATGTTTTAAGTAAATCATGTTTCTATTTACACCACAGGCTTGTTCTTGAATGGAATCAAATCGGATGCAGCAAAGAAGCATTTCAAACTTTATGTGATGGCATTGCAATCAACTCAGGGTTGGAAGTTCTTGACTTGCGTAACAATCAGATATCGGATGAATGTGGAATAGAGCTGGCTGGTGCCTTGAAGCACAATAAAGCTCTAAAAGATCTCGATCTTCGTTGGAATTCCATTGGAGTGAAAGGTGCCCGAGCATTTTATGACTTGTTGAGTAGCAATAGTACATTAATTCAAGTTCAATTAGGTGGAAATTTTGTTCCAGAGGAAATAGTGGAGCATATAGGTAAATATTTTATGTGGTATTCATTTATCAGGCGATGCGAAAATATTTTGGTCATATTTCATAAAATAACTTGACATGTATTTAGAGCAAATTTTAAAGCAAAGAAGTCAGCAAGAAGAGATTGTGAAAGATTACTCGACTCGGACAACTCTTTTAACAAGGCAGCTGCAGAAGACTGAAGAGGAGTACCAAAATGTGATCAAGAGTAATATGTCGATGTATGAAGTAGAGGAGAAGAAATATCGACTCGTGATCGAGTACTAAATGAACTTTATGAGAGCACATTGTTATTTTCACATTCATCGTCTATGATGGTTGGTTTGATGGTTCATGATTTTGATAGACGATTTCCATTGCAATTTCTGATTCGTTTTAGAGAGAATGAAAATCAGATAAATCGTTTGACTCAAGAATGTCAGGATGAAAAAATGAAGACTGCGGCATTGAAAACTGAGGTTAGCACAGGTGTAGTTATGTCTTCTTTAACTAACTTTCACCATCCACTAAAAATCATATCATACACATGCATCTGCATGTGTATATTCAATTTTTAAATGTGTGCTGCTTACTTCCATTGTAGGTAAAAGATCTTAACAATCAAGTGTCAGACCTCTCCGAGGAAGTTGTGAAATTGAAGAAAGCAATTGGACAAAAAGATGAACGACTAGCTCATGTAGATAGCACATTCAAATCCCAGACAAATGATTTGGAAAATAATTTCGAGAGCAAATTGAAAGACCTTCAAGCGCTTTTAGATTCGGTTTCACAGGAGAAATCTGCCCTTCTTGCAAAGTTTAAAATGGCCGAGACAGAATTGCAACTCAAAACAGGCGACATTACACAATTAAAAGATACAGTCGCTGCCCTGAATAAAGCAACTGAACTATTACAACAACAATTTGATGGTAGTAACTGAATTAACAACCGATGGCATGTAAATACGTTATTAACTTCGTAGTGCATATTGTAGATCGTTTGAGACAAGCAAAAGAATCATGGACTGGATTTCAAAATGGCGTGGAGTCTGCAGAGCGTCAAGTAATTCAACGATTGGAAAATGAAATGAGTGAAATAAATGCATCGTTAATGGAACGCCTTCGAATTTTGGAAAACAAGAAAGCGGACGCAGAAGAGGAAGTTCGAAGAATGAGCATTATTCTCGTTACGTCAAAATCGGAGAAAGAAGAAGCTCTTACCAAACTACGAATAGCATTAGCGGAAGAGCATAATGGCACAATAAAAACACACATGGAACAAATATCAAATCTTCGACAAGACAATGAGAGACTTGAAACTGAACTAAATAGGTTCGAGGGTCAAGTTCATAAGTTGGAAATTGACAATGGGAAACTGAATCGGCAAAATGACCACCTGAAACATCAACTTTCACAAGCAAATGATGTAAAAAAAAGTCAATCGCTTAGAGCCTCCTTTCAACTAATAAGCTGAGTTCAGACCAACTAAAATTGCTACTAAAATTTCCCTATTTTATTGTTCCTGAATAGGATCTAAGCGAGGTGCATGCATCCAGTCAGACAGCTATGACGAGAACAAGGGCCGACCTCAAAGATGCCACAGAACGTTTGTGCAAGGAAGAGGAAGCTAATCGCTTACTTCATTCGCAACTTCATGAAGTACAACAACAGGTACAGTTGACGTCAAAATAGTTTTATTTTATTGACAAAAATCACAACGCATCTCATAAATGTATTATGAAGATATTTAATTTATATGTGCATTAAGGTGGCTACATTCTCGGTGAAAGTGAGCAAACTCACACAAGAAAAACTGGCAGATATGGACTTTTGGAAACTCCAAATTCAGAGGAGGGAAGAGGAACTGGCTAGATTGAAGTACTTCATAAACAAGAATTCTGCGTAATACATTTACCAAGGTTTATATGTATTTTTACAAACATTTATGAGCTCATTCATGTACACAGGTCAGAAGACATGAGGCGCGCAGCCTTATTGCATGAAGCTTTCTCCGTCTACATGAGATCAACCGCTGCTGCCACAGGTTTGCCAATTCCAGCTACTTCTTTTGAAGATCCAACCCCACACCCTGGCTTCGCAATTACGAATCAAACCGGGGAGGGGCAAAGACCTTCAGATCCGCCAGAAAATCCAAATCAAGATTGAGTTCTGCATGTGTAGTACTATGTCAGGTTGGGGCATTCTACTTAATGCTGCAAAGATACACGTTTTATTCGTATAGGAAAGATGGTAAATATGAAAATTTAATTAACAGTCAATATAAACGCAATGCAGATTTTATACTGTATTTATTCTTTTGGTAAACGTTAGATTTATAGAACAATTTAATTATTGGATTCAAAACTGATTTTTGTATATTTTTACTTAGGAAGGTATTTAAGTATAGTCGATCCGAGTTACTCGGATCGGTTACTCATTCGAAACTCAACTAGTTTGAGTTATGGCTGCATGAAACGTCGTATTATATTTGTTTGAAGCCTTCCCCTGCTACGAAGCGAACCAGTAGTAATACATTTTAAGGCTTAAAATACGTTTCGAAAGTATCACATTCTTTGTCTAGATACCAGATACTAGATACCAGACAACCCCTTCAATTTAGCAGATAAGTCTACTCGTGACAACGACAAGTCTAGCGAGAAGGCCAAAGATAACATTAATTTACAAATGTAGTGCAAAACTAAATTTGTAATTCATACAAGTGCACAATACAGATGGAACTGACTTTCCGGAAGAGAAGTTTATAAAATCGCATTGATGCAACGCAACATGCTAAAATGTAAAATATGAACGTTATAGAATGAGACTCTGAATTCAATTTCGTATTCGTTACCCCTGACCATTGCACAACACGTTGGCTTACACAGTTTCAATAACACCCTTCTTCTTAACTTTTGGCACATAGACGGAATTACTTGGACCATTAGTATGTACATTTTCATTGCTAGAATCAACAGTTGATGATGGTATTGCCAACGCTTTTGAATCTTCATTATTACTACTATTTCTAATTGCCGAATCGTTTACGACGTCAGAAATGAATGATGTTTCCAGGTGTGGTGTGGTGACTTCCTCTTTATTTGCGACAACACTGGCTACGTTATGCCCAGACGAAGATGATCCAGTATGTGAGCCTTCAGAATTCAGATTCAATGTTAGTTTTGAGTTTTGAGAAACTGGAGTACACGATGAGCTATTGCTTGAATGGCCATTAGCATCCGCAGGTTGGGGCGTACATGATGACTTCTTGGAGCTATTTGCCTTCATACTTCCCATTGGAATTTCTTCGTCCTGTGCTCTGTTGAGAACAGCTGGGGATGCTTCCCTGGACTTGCGTCTCCCCTCTGAATACATAAAATAGATATCCACGAGAGTGTATGATAAGATCTCCTTCAAGGCCTAATGGAAAATTTTAAAAACGGCAAGGTGAAAACATGTTCTCGTACTTTCATGCCTTGATGTTTCATTAACCACCATAGCTAACCCTGGAAGAGCTTTACTAATAGGGACGAAAAGAGGTCGATCCCCTCTGCTCATGGCACGCCCTATTCATAAATTCAAACAGACGACATGGTTATTTTATATAACTTGCGTGAGACCTTTCCATTGGAAAGAGACGCCATTAATTCTTCAAAGTCCTCTCACTTTGCATTCTTCTAATGTTTTGAGGGGGAGAAGGTGACGACCTGATTTGATCTAACAATTTCCCAATCATATGAAGCTTTCGCTCTCGTGCCTTTTGTCTACCTTTGACCAGCCTGGAAAATACATAATTAAACCAATTTATGGGATAAAGATCTAGTGAATGTACTTACAAGTTGTATTGCATTTTAGAACAGACAAACCTTTGTTTAGCTGCCATGCACCGTATATGATCATCAAACATAAATTTAGCTGCTAATATGGGAGTTCTAGTTCGCTGTTGAGTAGGCGAGCTTTTAACCGTGATATGCAAACATCTGGAATCGTGTTGATCACCCATTACTTCTATATCCTGAAATATAATAGCCGGAGTAAGCAAATAAAACTTTGTGCATGGTTAAACTTTGCATATGGATATGGTCGAAGTAATTACCTGCAGAAATCCTACAAACTTCACGACGCCCCATCCCATTCTCTTCTGACTAGGTTCCACCAAAATAAATTGAAAAATGTCAATAACTAAAAACCGTCTTGTCTTCACACTGTCACGAGTAATGACGGTGCATGCCAAAAGGTCACTATTTGCTAAAGTAAAAATTCCACACATCACAAGCATACTCAATATCCGCCCTCCTTCAAATCAAGACAAGAGTAAACACTTTCACACTCATTAGCCTTACTTAAATCCAAATTGTCGTCAATGTGCACACAAGTCTGGGTGTTGGTCAAAGGCAAATACTTTTCTGATTCTTTTCTCAACTTTAAAGATAGCTTTCTTAGGATAAAGTATACTCTCATAGACCGACGACTCCTTTCAGCCTACAAAAATGAACAACGCATGCTTTAGCATGACAAATTAAAAATATTCGTTAAATTTGAGTCATTACCTCTCCACATGGTAAACGTTTATCAAATGCTATTCCGGAAAGCGGAGAACCCGCAGGTGGAAGTAGTAAATTAGAATCCATCAAGAGATGTTCAATGCTAATGGGCCTAGCAGCAGTCATGTCCAAATACTCGTCTTCGAAAAGCTCCAGAAACATTTCATCACTTTTGTAATAGTTCTGCAATAGCAGAATATTTTCTTCTCTAGCACCTTCGATTAAAGCCAAATGCTGATCTTTCAGAAAACTTTCCCCTTCCCCGTTCTCCGTCATCACGATTTTTTGAAGCAAGTTAACGGCTAATGTCAATGTAACAATTCGCACTCTACTTTCTAGAATATCAAAATAATAATGGATCCTTGAGTAATATAGAGCTTCAGGGATCCTGCCAAGAAACGAAATTTTCACTGTACTCACCAGGCTTGACAGTTTGGCTGATAATAGTTATAAGTTTCTCGGCAAGGGACTCATTGTATACCCGTAAGACCTGCCCGTCTTCAATTTCCGTAGAAGTGTCATGAAACAAGGTATTGAGAAGTTCAACATGGATTCCTAAAATCACAAATAACGTGAACGTTTTGTTAGCCCTTTACTTCAAATAAAAATAATAAAGAGCGCTACCAGACGTGCAAATCACTGATACTCAAACAAAAATCCCTCTTTCAAAAAGCGATTCATGCAGTACAGTACAATCACTACAATCCCCCTTGAATTTTTACAACATATAAAAATCGAAGGTATAAAAGCCTACCGTCTACATTGGAAGACCAGCCAAAAGTGGATGGATTCCATTTAAAGAGAGTTAATTCAAATAACACATTGATACACTTTATGTTACACTCACACGAAGAAATCAGTCTACTGTCCTCTAGGTTTGTATTTGTTATTTTGCAAGATTCAAATTTACCTTTATTTAACTTCGAAGCCTCCAACAGACACAATGAAAACAGTGCTGCGTAATCGTTTTCTCCACCATCCAAGCAATCGAGTATGGCACAGAGGAAGGGTCGTTGTGACAGAACTTTAGCATTGTTAACATTTAACGTGTCATTGGAATCACAGGGAGGTGCTAAAGAATTAGAAGATGAGTGAGCAGTGGTTGAATTTTCAGGTGGATCGACGGCAAAGGAAACTTGATTATCTGAGCAAGTTTCAAGAGTATTTGTGCTTGTTCCACTGCTGCTTCTTTTCATGGTAAAAACAGATTCGTTCTCTTGAATAATGATACTGGCCAACATCCGCACCAAAGGTGAGTGATAAATAATTAGGAACACTTGAGACAACAAAAACAGTGCCAGAATACTGCTGACTTTCGGTGGCTGCTTACGCTCCTGCAATCCATGAAAATTAGAAGTATATTAATCGCCCATGATCACCACAACCAGTATAAGAGTATAAGAATTATATTTGCACTTACAGCAAGCACGAAGTTTTTGTCTAGGGACGCGACGTATAAAGGAATTAACAATCTATGAAGCAAATGATCCGTTAACACCTGATTGAGTTCATCAATTTCCAGCAGTAGTATGTCGTTGAGGTAGTGCAGATGATCTAGATGCTCAGCTACCAAGTCCGCCAATCGAGATCGTGCTTCATGTCTGGACATAGTCAACAAAATTCGTTTGTAATTTCACCCGAAGTACCTTGGTTTGAAATAAGTACATGCTCACATGGATTTTACAACAAGCTTTAAGAACGAATTTAACGGATACTTACTCAGAATTCTCTCGGATACAACCATCAAGTTCCAACACATGATTCCCAATAAACCAAACTAGGTTAGAAAAATATGGTGCAGCCGTTTTATCCCTTATAAACTTTTGCATTGATTTATCATCAACGCGGTATACATTGAGCGTGAGTGTTCGAACAGCAATCCGCACCATACTCTCCGAGTTATTGAAGAATTTGATAGCTTCAGTGTACAATGGAAAATCATTTGTATGCTAAATCAGAACAACAGAACAAATTATTAGAAGTCCCTCATTCCCCCTATTTTACCAAATAAATAAATTTCGTTAACCGTCCCGATATATTATCTGATTCACTCACTTCATTGTAGAAAAAATGGATGGTATGTTTATTCAGTTTCAAGGATAGAGTCTTCAGAAATGATATATAATAAGCCATCACTTCCTCATCAGAGAAATCAAATTTATGTTCGATTATTGAATTCACGTGATTATTAGAAAGAAGATAATCTGCAGACATCAGAACAATGTAAAATTAGAATTGCACAATTTTGATTGTAGTTTAAATATTAAAAGATAAACTTACAAAGGGACGTTTCATTCCTAATATTTTCAAAGAGGATATTTAAAGTCTGTAGTAACTGGACGCAAACATAGCTGCCACATTTTTGCTTCATTATTTTCAGAAAAAATGAGAGCATGTTTTTCTCCAAGAAGAAGCTATTGAAACAATTACAGACCGTATTACTTAACAAGCATCTTCAGGGATTTCGTTGAGCTATTTAATGTGTTCAAAGTAATCAAAATACAAGGCTTTAGGTAACTTACTCGAATACACTCGAGTCATTTTGATCTCCCCAAATCAGTATTTCTGCTATTGATCTCAATGTTTCAACCAGAAGGCTTCTATTGCTTTCACTGACTGTTTGATTTTTGGATAAGACATTATACAGGTACCTAAAAAGCGCATGAGAAAAATGAAAAGCATTTTAAAACCTTTATTTTGTATCTTGCCCATAATATTGGCGTTAGGCCTGTCTCGGTTTTTACTTCAAGTGTTCCAATGAATGAGGATTCTTTGGTTTCCAAAGACCCCCTCCAAACCAGCTTCGACTTCGGAACATCCCTCGATCACTGTCGTCAGCCAGGTTTATTAACAAACCACTTCCAAGTGGCGATGCAGAAAAATTTTCTACTCAAGTGAAAGTTTAGATAGCCAATTACTTTGGTCAAAAGTATTCTCGGAAATATATACTGTAAAATTGCACACGTCACACGTTGAGGGGAACACTTTCTTGAAATTATGTACGTAGTTTTATTCTGTGCTTTTCAGTCGTTTTGCATTTGCATTTTGTGTTTTGTAGATAACTGCTCATGCCACATTCAACATTTTACAGCTGATCAGCTGCTTTGGTGTTTGGGTTTTGGGTGTTGGGAGGCATTGAGATTGATGCATATACGGAGTAACAACACCAGGAGTCACTGGACACCGAAACACAAATAACGTATTTTGGTTTGAAATTCAATGGTCAACGGTGGATTATCCACCGTGGATAGTTTTATAAGAAACCAATAATTGACAACAAGAAATACCACTATTTGACTACATTCAACATTCAACAATAGAAGAACCAACCTTTCCACAATTTACCAAAATCCTCTACGATAAGTATACACGTTCACATTTCACTGTGTGCTGTGTTTTTGTTTCACATTCACATCGACATTCAGCTGCTGTTGCTGCTGCACAAAACAAACTCTAGCACGGAGCAGATTTGCAATTTGCAGATGTGTAAAAAATGGGAATCTCGTGTGCATCTTCCATTTCAGTCGAGAATGACGAGAATCGGAGAATCCCAGATGGAAATGAAACCTAAAGGCAAAAGCAACGAGAACACTCCCAAAAATTAAAATAATTCCAAGCAGAAGCACCAAGTCTCTTCTCGTCACATCACAAGCACATTTGAGCATTCACTGAAGACTGAAAAATATTAGATAAAAGATTAAAACACTATTTAGTGCAAAGCATGAACGAGTTCACATTCATTTGTACTTACAAACGCGTGTGCAACTCTTCCAACTTGTGACTCCTATTGTATAGAGAAGCAGAAATTCTTAACTCACGATCAATACTCACTCATCGTCAGTATTTACCACTTAACACACAGGAGTAAATGTGAAACCGTACCGAAAAGATCAATTTGAACACAAATTTCGATATAATATTCTACATTACGAGCCACCATCAACACAACACAGTTTGATGAATTTGACCAATAATTCCTTTTGTTTACTAACATCGTTTATGTTGTATGTATTCACTTCACACTAGTGCACTGCACACACTCATGTTCCTCAACAAAACAAATGTGAAGCAGAAAAGGCGAATTTAGTAGTCTCTTTTGTTCTTGATTCTCTGATCATATTTATTTACTCCAAACTGTACATATAAATCCAAAACAACAACTTTCTTATTTACCATTTCGTAGGTTCGTAGTGGTCCTCATCAGAATCAGAGGAGAACCACAGGTGTTTCCCCTCAACATGATATGATACATGTGAAATATGATGCAATGTGCAATGCACAAAAAACAATTGAGGTACTTGTGTGAAGCTGCGGAGGAACATCAGTTAACTTCTATCATGATATGATGACATGATGAGTATCCACGCTCAGCAGATCACAGTGTATAGTTCACAAGTTTGCTCTCGTGTAAACATCTCTCTACGGATTTTTTAAATGCACAAAATTGACTTTATTGCACACCGTGTGCAATTGCAATACAATCGTATTCGTATATTTATTATACACAGCGCATTGACAATAGCAGCAGGTTCACAGAAAAGTCACCTTACTTTTCAGAAGCTCTCTTGTGTGGAGTGGAAGTGTGAATGAAGCAGAGAAATAAAGCTGTACATTTTTGCACATCTAATTTTTTGGTAGACATGCCATGCGGTATAATAAAGTAAGTGCATTTTTGGAGGATAAGGAAGGACGAAGGAGACGAAGGAAGGAGGAAGGAAGGAGAATAATAAAGACATTTGTATTTACACACGTACCGTGGTATCATGTATAAAACGCTGAATATAGACTATTGTTTGATTTGATTGTTTCAAGTTTGAAGTTAGCTTAATTAGCTTATGACTCAGTTCATATTTGCTTCATGCCATATGCCTGGCCTGTCATAACCTCATAACAGCCTTGCTTTTGCAGGGTTAACTAATTGAAGAAAAAACTTAATTGAATTGCAATTAACAATTACCTCGTTTCAAAAAATTTAATTGAATTAGCATTAAATTACCCCTCATCTTCTTCAATTAACAATTAAATTATGTATGTAAATACATGCTCGTTTGGAAGATTTTATATGCAATTTTTTGGCATATATTCGTATGTAAAAGGCAGTATGTACGTTCCTATTTTCTGAATAATTGCAAATTGCACCTAGTGAATTTAAGTCATTTTTCGTCAGGTCTGCTTAAAATATCAGATATTTTTCAGTAATAAGTAATTCTTCAATTGACAGGTTTTCTCAATTAACAATTAATTGCTAATCCAGAAAACTTAATTGTTAATTTAATCGAACCAAATTAAATTATTAATTGTACAATTAGTCAACCCTGTGCTTTTGGTATAACACTTCTCAAATTGGAAGTAAAAAACTCTTTCATCGATCTTCTCTTTCTGTAAAACTCCACTTGACTGGGATATATAAGGCTGCACATAACACTATAATATACCTCTTCCACACATCGCATGCAACCTCTTTATATGCTTTATGTAGACTATATTTGTCTACTGTATGCAGTGGAGTGGACTAGAGTGACTCGTCCAGAGAAGAGAATGACAAGCAGAAGCAGATTCCAGAGATGTGTTAAAAAAGCATGAAAAAAATTCGTCCCGTTCTCCTTAGATAAATGAATGTGTGATACTTGTATGTGTTACGTGCTGACCTAGCGAAAGAATTCGTTTAACTTTTAGTAGCTTGGATAACTCATATTCTAAATGGATTGGATATATGGAAGTTTTTTATGATTGAATGACATTGTTTGGAATCTTTCCTCCGGACGTATGTAAACAGTTTATGCTTCTGCTAAATTCTGCTTCACTTTCCTACTTTGATAATGAGATTTGGGATTTGGTTCATGCATGTAAAATTTCCTAGCTTTTATTGCACGGTTGAGTAAATATCCAATTCATATTTTTATTGGCCATCGTCAGTATTTATAGCTCAAGCTTCGTATCGTATCATTCGTATCCGTGTGTATACCACAATACCACCAATACACATTTGGCATTCGTTGGATTTACTACTACTACTACTGAAGGGCTCAAATCTAATAGAATTAAATAGAATTTTGAATCGATAACATCGCACTTTTTGTTTCCAATTTTTGGTATAGCCTGAACATGTTAAAACATTTTAAAAAACAAAAAGTGCAATGGTTATTGGATTCCAAGATTCAATAATAATAATTATTATTATGCAATATCACAATGTACAATTAAGCTGAATTAATCACAAAGAGTAATCGTTATTGGGGTAGGCGGCGGCCGCCTCTCTTTCATAACAACGCTAAATCGTTTGGGTGCTCTGAAAAAGCCATCATCAGAGTCGAGAATATCAGGAACATTAGTGGCTGGTGCAGGAGTTGCTGTGAATTTCTGGAAAATACTTGTGATGAACAAGAAAAGCGAGTCTCTCGCAAGTTGTTCGCCAATGCATGACCTTTTCCCTACAGAGAAAGGCATGTAACTTTCATGAGTCCGTAACACACTCTTTCCATCTTTACTGAGGAACCTTTCAGGATTGAAATTCTCTGGATCTGCCCAAACATGTGGGTCCATGTGAATAGCATATTGATTAGCCCATATCCATGTTCCTTTTGGGATATAGTAGTCGTGAAAATATGTATCTTCTAATGCGGAATGGAAAACTCCAAGTGGAATGACGGATGCCATTCGGGATGTCTCAACTATTACCGCTTCCGTATATGGCATCCTGAAGGCAATATATTAAATTTATTGTCAGACTTAATCCATATCAAGTATGCAGTCTGCACCCAGCAGTTTCTTTTTCAATGTGATGTACTTTACTTGAGTCTGTCGAACAGTGTTGGTATTCTGAATTGCCCAATGACTTGGTCAATTTCTTTCTGTAGTTTTTTCTGCACATCTTGATGAGTCATTAAGAACAGGGTAACCCATGTCAAAGTGATTGCTGTTGTGTCAGAACCTCCTTGAAACAAATCCCCGACTACAGCCCTCAAATTTCTTTCTGCATGCATTCATAAAACACAAACAAATTTTCATACATTAAATACACTACTCGATACTCACACCTTCTGTAAACAATAGCTATATTGCGTAAATCCTTGAAGTTCTACCTCCAGCATCTTTGTAAAAACTGGATGTTTTGTCTTTTGTGCGTTTGATCTCCTTTAGGTATGAATCTATAAAGTCTCTGATCATATTGAAGTATTCGTCAAAATGCAAACATAAATGCATCATCTAATCGTGAGTATATGTACATGCATGCAAATGGAATCATTGCAATTTTTACGCTATATTGTTACTTACTTTGACTCATCGCTATCCACCAAAGACTGTTTATGCTCCTCGATGGTTTCTTTTATAAATCCTACCATTCTGTCAACAACTTTCTGAAACTTTGTGTATCCCGATATACTCGGTAAAATATGCCGAATCCAAGGTGCCACGATGAGGAATGGATGCCGTGTAATTGCAGTTGCACCCCTTGAATATCAAATCATACATATGAAAAGTTCATGTGAATGCCAGTCAGTATCTACCTAATTTCAAAGAACTGCCAATGCGTTCAAGTTCATGAAACAGAAACGTCTAACTAAGAGTGCGTATAGTTCGTGCAATTTACTCTTGAAGAGAATCTAGGAGCGCTTTGAGCTGCGGATCATCTTGGGAAAATCTCTTTCCACTGATAATTGTCCAGAGTGAATTGAGTACTGCCAAGCTGAATCTTCGTTGCAAATGTGGCAAAGAATGACCAGTTTGATTTTTGATCCACTCCACAATCTCTTGAGCATCTTCCATGATTAGATTCTCCATTATATTTTTCCCAAATCCAAAATCCCTTAGATGTCTGAGATAAGATAAAATTCCCACACTTAAGTTTTAACATACATTTCCGTAAGTTTGCGTGTTAACATTTAGTTTCTTCCAGTGCTCTAGTCATTTCGGTGTGATCGGAGTTGGCGAATTCTTACATACTAATTTGGTACAAAATTTCCTTTACCTCAAAGTATATCTTCGTTGTTGCTCATGCTTTCTTCCCTCAGCTACTAAAATTCCTGCATAAAACGTAGAATATATTTCAACTATCATTTTCTTTACATTCCCATATTCTTTGTCTTGATTCAAGTTTGAATGTATGGAAATATTTCACTCTCAACCAGCAAAGTACTCATGGCCATGCTTTAGAATTTTTTGACACGCACCAGGCAAAGTGCGCTATCGTTTCATGTATAAATTAGATTGCGCATGTTGCCCAGGATCAATAAGTAAAATTATAATATAAAGTATCATCCAGTTCTACTACTACCATTACATCCACCACTGAGCACGGTAACAAAGTAAGCTTGCGGTCGTCCATTAAACTTGGAGTCGCTGAACATTTCTCTCGCCATAATTGGATCATGGATCACCAACGCTCTGTATGGGAATAGCATACGAATGCCCACGTATATATGTACATTGTTTTCTGCAATCTCAATTCCTTTTGCATTAAAAAGCTAGCAACTCAAGTGGGGCTGCATGATCGTCTCAACAAGCAAAAAATAGCTTACTTGTGAAATCCTAATTTCACCGACATGATCTTGCCGTATTGTCTGGACCATTCCATAAATGTGATATACATGTGCTTGTTATCCACTTGCAAAACATTTCCCAAAATGGGCCAAGGTATAGGACCTGAAATAATTGCGAAAGTAATATATAATATATACGAAAAAGGCAATAAAGAATATGATTTTTAAAGACCACAGAGTACTTCTCTCTCTCTCTCTCTCTTATGCATGCAAATTGCAAAACTAGAAATTATGTTTCACATAATAATAATCTGACGAGTTTCATGGATGAAATATACTAAATATACTTACCAGGTGGATAATTTTTTGCCTTTCTAGAGTAATGCTGGAAAATATACCATGAGAGACCGACAACCAAGCAAATGAACATCGTTGAAATAAGAAATAACGCCATATTTGTTCTCTTTGTTTTAAGCAAGGCGTTTACTTTGGCGATTTAGACTAATCACAACAAAAAAAACACTATATACAACTGGCAATCGCGTTTGGGAAGCCCTCGTGTTCCTGAATAATGAGAGTTGCCCTCTGAGTGTATCAATAACAGCGATGTGTGAGTAGACTGACAATGAGACAGTCTCTGAGATCAAGAGAACACAAATTGTTTGCTGTGATTTTGCAGAGCTCCACTGGGAAACTGAACTGGCACTGAAACCCAATAGCGAATGCTTATGGTTTATCTATAGTATTGACAAAAAGTTTCGGCCCATGCGACTCTGTAACTTATAGATCCGATAGTTTGTGCACCTTTCCAATTGCCAGTATGCATAAGTTGGAAGTGTTGAAGCTGCTTCAAGTAATACAGTGAAACATTTATTTTATACATATTATATCGGTTTCGTAAATGATTGACTCGTACTCGTGTACTCACAGTGTACTCGTGTCAGTCACAGCCACAACCTAAGGTATACAAGATAGTTGATAAGATTTCAGGTTTAATTTTGTACTCTTCAAAATCAGTAGCAATCTTCATGCTTTGTTAACCTAGTGCAAAAGTACACAACGCAACCAAATGCAATAACGATTATCTCATAATTCAGCCTGGCATATGTATGCATTCTGGGTTCGGTTAGTTTGAACTTATAAACCACCGTTTTTAAGTGCTATACATTATGTGCTTGATAAATAATACAGTTTTCATCATAAAGTTCTCCCAAATGCTTGGAACGAGAAAGCGTAGGGATTTTCTGGAACGTTACAGGTTTCTTTATGTTTCACATAGAACGTTGTTGCAAGACATACATAACTCAATAAACAACTTAATCAATGAAATCCAAAACAGTAATGATTATTTGTATGTACACGTTTAAGTCGACATTATATATACTGATTCCATCGATATCAGGGACGAAGCAAAATTGTACAAGGAAATTCGAGAGAGGTAAAGGGCTTAATCACATTCAGCAATCCTTTGACATGCATGCAATAATACCCTCATTGCGTTTAACATTATTACCAATACTTGTGACATTGTGACAGATAAGTTAATGATTAATATTTTGAGACCACAGTTAAATACACTTTTTTGAATTTGATCATTTTGATCATTGGGAATGACATTGGTAGCGTTAGAATTAATTTCATATCACAACACTCAGCACTAGTTAGAGCGGATTCTTGAACGGATGGCTTTACATTCAGCAATATTTTAGAACACAGGAAAATACTGTACACCAGAGAATTTCCACAAATACTTGGCTTGGAGAAATTTATCCTATAACATAACTCACCTGCATTCTATAACATTCCAACTAACTTCACTTCAACTATACTGGCAATTCATCTATAAACATGTGCTTTTACGATTATGCATTAAAATTAAAATCGGAATCGGAAAGTGAAGTATTATTTGAATTATACCTATTTCTCTTGTACCATCAGCTAATCAGCATAAACTACTTAATCATAGTATTAATATTAATACATTGAATTGAATGACTAATTATAACAGCAAAGGATTTTCTGCTTGATGATGTTTGCTCATATTTACTCACGTGTAATAGATGAATATTCGTGGGGGTACAAAACTATATGATTGATCTCAAATTTTGTTAAAAAGTATCATTCTTTAACCGTTTAACCTGATCGTAGAATATATAGGATTTAGCGAAGTTTTTGTTATATTTTCTAGATTGATTTTTGAGTGAGTTCCTCACTTTAGTCTTCAAGAGTTACATCCTGTAATTAAAAATCAAGATGAAGTTTTGAGTTAAAAACAAAACTTCTGACCTCGATTGATAATTGAATAAACGGAAAAATACCTGAAACAAATAACTCATTGACTCTTTGTGGTGTGTACGCCGAATAGCTTCGCTGAGTAATATGGATATATCAACCTAAAGTAGAATTCACACTAATTAATTTTCTAAATATTTTCAAAATTTGAATCTTGAAATTTGAAGAATTTTATATCACAATATAAAAACAATATAATACCGTTTTAATCTTGACACATTGAAGTTTTTGATGGTCATGGGGCACAGTGTTTGTGACAACAATTTCGTCAATCGGTGATGCTTCCAACAAAGTTGGTGCGTCCGAGGAGAGTAAACCGTGTGTAGCTAGAACGTAAATCCTACTTGTACCTTTCTCTTTTAAAGCTACCGCAGCATCGACAAATGCGCTTGCGTCATCAATTAAATCCTCCTGTTACATTAAACACAATGTGTAATGCAATGATTCCCATAATTAGCCCATATCTACAATGTTCATGTGATCAATTTTATATAGTTATTTTTACTTACAACCATGATAGCCACTCGTCCACTAACATCACCAACCACTGTTAGCGTAAACATTTCATATTAGCAAGTGATAGAGTGATCGAAAAACAATTGAATTTTTAAAGTTTTGCTTACCTGTCAAGGGTGGCTTCTCCTTTTTCATAGATGCTGGAACCCCACCAATACCAACATCCATTAATCTACTGCTAACAGTTCGCTCTAATGGAGGAGAATACCTGCCATCGATTTCATCCGCTTCACCCTCTTTGACTTCTCCATGAATAACTGCTATACCGACACGAAGTCGTTCGGCATAAGACGTAGCTTTCTTGGCAGAACCTGGGTTTCGGGCCACCATAACACAGTTCTTATAATCAGGAATCTACCAGAACCAGAAGTAAGCCAAAAATATTTATTTTAGCAAAGCAAGCAGCTATCAAGATCTTTGCTTTTGTTGATAATAAAATGTTTCAACTTTCGTACACAATCCTGGATATACTGCAATAAAAATGGAGAGGCTCGAAGATTGTCAATAGGTACATCGAAAAAACCCTGGATTTCCTTGGCATGAAGGTCCATCGTGATTATGTGAGTGAATCCTGCTTTGCACAGCATTTTGGCTAAAAGTTTGGTTACAATACAACCCCTTTTTCTCATTTTGCCTGCAATAAAGGAAATAAAAATCGTAAGCATTTGGAATTTGAAGTGTAGCCAGAATAGGTGAATTATAACCGGATCAAACTTACATTGTTTGCTATACGGCAAATAAGGAATAACTCCAACGATTTTCTGTGCTGAAGATGTCTTGCATGCATATGACATAATTAACATCTCCATGATTGAATTGTTGTCGAATCCGGTTTGTATAATATAAACATCACGTGCACGGACGGAATCATGTATAGCAACCATAGTCTCTCTGTTCGTCTTGTGGTAGACATCGCAGTTGCCGAGTTTCATTCCCAATCGGCTGCAATTAAATTTTCACTTGCACGTTTTATCAAACTTGGACTTTTGCATAAACATTAAAGTTATGTGGAAAACTAATCGCGATCTACCTCGCAACTCGGTTCGCTAATTCCGGATGCGAGTTACCCGACAGGATAACGAAGTCACTCGGTCCCTCCATTTTGCTAGACATGAAGCTTCCGGGATCTAAATTATTATTACAGAATAGAATTGAAAATATACACCATGATCATGCACAAGCTTTCGAAATGAAATACGTGTTCCATTCCCAACTCCATGAATGTAACTAGATTACGAAGAGCAGATTCAAATTACCTATATAAAACAAACGTAATGAATTGCTTCTTAAATTATATAACATCTACTACCAAATACATAGTTTTTAAATTGCAATTATAAAGCTTATAATAGCTTAAGCTTAATTTCCTCTTACCTTAGAACCAAGCACAGCAAAATACAGTAAAATAGCACACAGTTCGTGCTAAATTATATATATGTTCAATCAAGGAATTCCTACAATAGGATTTTTGGCAAGGTTCTTTTCTGAACAAAGAAACTCGATCAAAGGCTTAGGTGCGAACTGTACATAACTGTTATTTGTTGGCCCCAAATCGATTATCTCTCACAAGGTGAAAGATGCCTGAGTGATGTCCTTTAAACAACTTTCTTAATCCTGGAACGCAAAAAATTATCGATCAAACTTGTGACTTGTATTTTTTACTGGCTGGAGTACTATAACTATCCATAATACATGACATGGCTTCTTCTTCTCCAAATCAGAACAGACTAATTCAGACTATATATGATATCATACCGTGTAATGGAACCCGTGTAAACAGATTTCTCATACACTTCTCTTCCACTTCGCCTTTCACCTTTACGCTTTATAATTTTGAAATAATTGGAAAATACTATCAAAATCAACTATCTGTGGTGTGGTGTAATTTAAGCTCAAGTCTTTTTAAACAGCCAGTGTGAGAATACAAGTACCTGAACGTGAACAGAACAGCTGAACGTGCAAACTTGCAACTCGTGAATCTGGAAGGAATCACATCACCTCTGGAGTGTCTGGTGGAATGGCTCAACTGGCTGGAGTCTGGAGATGAGTGTAAACAAACACACAAAAATACGTCCTGTAAAATACATACATACCAAACTTTCCTAGAACTGTGTTGTATGTCAGTGCGAGTGTGACGTGGGAAAATCCCCTAACTTCTACGTGTAACAAATAGAAAGAAGCACACTTTCATAATATTTTGATTATGAGAGCTGCACAAAGAGGGGAAATGGGGTGACGAAAAACAAAAAAAAACCGACAAGACAATGTTGAATGTCAAAGGTGCGAGCTTTCTTTTCACTTGCTCGGCTAAGGACTCCGGAAAATCTACACAGAAAAATGTAGTAATAAAAAGTATACGTCGGACACAAATTGCTTATTTCATACTAGAAGGGGTACCCGGCGTTGCCCGGGAAACGAAAGGATAAAGATTCAATATTCAATGTCACTTAGTCAATGT